>PHNY01018709.1:13757-24171 GCA_003724115.2 Anethum foeniculum
CTCCCTTATGATTATTCGATGTGACATATCCGGATAACGAGTCAATTTGACAAAATGTTTTCTCGTACCAATCATTAATTTGGATAAGGAATATCAAGGTAATGATATATCCTAGTCTAGATTGAATATGATTCATTTAAAGGCAAAAGTCAAAATGGCACAAATATCGATATATTCCGAACACTGATTTTACAAACCAAAAATGAGAGTTTTATTCAAAATAGTGTTCCTTTTAAATGTTTTATCCTCAAATATATTCGATATATTTTCCAAAGAATTATTTCTCAAAGTGCCTTATTTATTGGATGCCGAAAGTACAAAAACAGATTTTTATCCCAAAGCCCTTAATAGTCTTATTTAAATGGATAAAATTCTTATATATTCAAAGATAAATATTCCGTGGAATTCATAGTCATTATTATTTGAGGAATATTATATTTGAGTATATTTCAAGTCAAAACTTTAGTCAAAATGTCGACAAGTTACGACAAACGGCTAATGTATTTTATCGTGTCGCGTAAGGACGTTTAATCAAAAACATTTTTGATAAAATACCTCCACATGTTATACTAACTTGAAACTTTGGTAATGTCACTATAATAACTAAAAAGAATTTTAAAAAAAATTCATGATTTTATGAGAACATTTTTCCGGGACCCCTAAAATCAGTTCGGTTTTTATTTCGATGTTGCAAAACGTCGTGCAAATATATAAAAACCTATAGGTCAATTTTGACCATACATTTTATAATATATTTGAAGACTTTTTGCTTTGGTCTCATATTTTTTAAGGAATTTTTGAAGAAAATCATACGAAATGGGTTTGTCGCGTAGTTACATCTTTTTCGCGTATTTTGTATCAATGGAAGCTTCCTATATTATATTATATTACTTTTACCACATGTTTCTTTGCTGGAAAGAATCTTGGAATATGCTTGGAATATGCCAAATATCTTTTTGTATTTTATTCAAGCCTTGCCATGTGTCATGCTTTGATTGGTTGTTTTTTCACCACTTTTGGCTATAAATACCACACCACTTCCATTCATTTTCTTCAAGCCATTTGAGCCAAAGAAATGCTGCATTTTTCTNTCCTAGAAACACCACATTTTCCAGATCCTAAATGCCATAAAAAGATTCTAGCAAACAAGCTTTGTTTTTCATCTTTTAGCCATTTTTAAGCTTGTTTTCACCACCATTTCTTGCTCATTTCTTCACCACTCTTACCTTTTTGTTTAGGCAGCCCCTAGCCCGAATTTAGGCAGTCCCTAGAGGTGTTTAGTGAGCCATTTCAGTCACCCAAACCGTGCCCCCTTGTTAGGCAAAAATCGTGACCCATTTCGGCTTCTAAACGGTGGTTTTTCGGCTTCGATCCTAACATCTTCTTCTTCTATTTTTCTCTCTAAATCTCAAGGGTTTATTTTTGTTAGTTAAATTTTGTTCTTATATATATAGTCCCGGATCCTAGTTCGTATCTCTTTGAGTTTCTCTCTTTAGAGAAATCTTCAGCTTATAGGCTTAAGTGCCGCCCGGAAAAGCCAAAGAGTGATAAACTAGTTATATACTTTCTGTCATTTAAATTTCCGCACGTATGTGTAGTATTTATATTGCTTGTGTGTGGTTTAATTTAAGTGTACGTGTGTGTTCGAGTTGTGTATAATTTAATGCATAATAGCATGGCGAAAGCCAAATAATTTAACACGTAATAGCGTGGCGAAAAAACCAAATATATATAGCGTGAGTAGTGTGGCGTTTCAAGACCCATACGTGTGTGTTGCATTCACTTTTAATTTCTTGTCTTGCATTGCTAGTATGACAAGTCCCTCGTGTGACTTTTTCCGGCTTTTATATATTTTCCGCACTATTGTAACGCATAGTAGCGTGGCGCTCGCCAAATATTGTAACGCGTAATAGCATTTTATTAATATATATCTCTCTATATATATTGTGGTTGTTTTGTAGCTTGTTATTGTATTCTTGCAGTGAGGTGAAGTGAAGGTGATGTGATCTTCATTCCGAGACCCAAGTCTTGGATATGCTAACGGGGAGTTAGGTGTCTTCGCACCGTGAGGTTTAAGAAAACCCGAGACCCGAGATCTAAGACCCAAGATCGGCAAGGGTAGCATCAAGGCTACAAAAGGGTTACTACGAGACTTTGAGGAGGTAACGGGGAGTTACGCTCCAAGACGAGTCAAGTAGGGTTTGCTATTGTATTTTGAGGGGTTAACGGGGAGTTAAGGCCCAAGATAAATACATAGTGTTGTAAAGGCTTTACATTGGTTTTTAAAGGCTTCTCCGCCTACTATAAGGAGCGTTCTTCATAGTAGAGAAAATCTTGAGTCCTGGGTGGAGCTCGGGGACTGGAGTAGGGGTGAGTGGACTCCGTTTGTTGAGTTAGCCACCGCGAACCAGGATAAAATCTTTCTTGTCGTACTCTTCATCTTTCTTTCTTTTAACTTCCGCACTTTACTTTACTTATTTATGAGTAAGTATTTTTAAAGGAAGAAAGAGAATTTAAAAAGGCCAAGCTCAAGTTTTAAAAAGGTGATAAGCTATTCAACCCCCATCTAGCTTATCTTCCCTATATTCGGGACCTATCAATATATACATAAACTAACAGTTATGTAAAGTTAATTCTGGAACAAAAGTCATAAATTAAAATTTTTAAGGCGAGAAAAATAATAAAGATGAAATGTAATTTGAAAATTACGAAAGATTTTGTTCATGGTTAACGAGTTCAGTTGAGAGAGTTAGATGAGAAATTAATGAGAACTAGCATGTAAAAATTTATTTAATAAATATTTATAGTTGGTGAACATGGATAAATTTGTAAAATTTTTACGTATGAATTGTATCGTTCGTAGTAATTATAGTTTGAGAGAAAAGATTATTATAATTACATTTGTTAATATGATTGACTCTGGATCAAGTATGTAATGAGAATTGAGAATTGACCGAAATAATTGAAGTTGAGCATTGTTCTTAACAATGATTATAGTTAAATATGTCACATTAAGACATGCTAGTCTATAATGGTAATTAAAATATGGGAATATGGAACATAGATGACCAGCCAACTAAAGTTAAGTTAATTTTCTAAACCATAAAAAAATAGCAGCTGTATATGACAGTTCAACGTATATTGAAATATGGAGTTTGAAACATAGTGTATAATTTTAGGTAAAAGAACGACTAATATGAGAAACGGTCGTTGTGAAAATAATATCTTATTGTAGTGTAATATGTGATGGGTCCTTCTATGCTTCATTTCAAGATTTATTGTTTCTCTGATGTTCGCGCCCCGTCTTGTTTCGATGCATGTTCTACGAGGTTGCACCTTTACGGGTATAGGTCATTTTCTAAAATTAGATTTATAAAATATTATTTTATGTTCATAGTTTTGTAAAAATTACAAGTTGAATAAGATAAATCTCTTATTTTTATTTTAAGATCGTAATTAGGTTCTACTTTAAATCTTCTAACATTCTCAAATCTATTATTTTTTTACGATATCCTTTTATAGATAAACATAGAGCGGTTTTTCTATTATGTGCCCATGGACATATAAAAAGCACAGAAACTTTTAAGTTTAAACCATTTTGATTTGTTGCTTTATTATAATAGTGGTGGACCCCTGCATTCAAAAAAACTACACCAATCAAATTACCCCAACCTTATAAATGTGCCCTGTGTGCCCTAGGGCACACAGTAGAAAAACTTAATATAAAAAAGAACAAAGTTTGTTTTGTAGAGCATTCATCCATTTAATATTTTACTCCCGTCTCGATAAATATGATAATCAGTTACAATATAACACACATAAATCATATTTCATAAGTTGTAATGGCTAAAAAATTATCTATCAAATTATCATACTAATGCAAAAATAAAAAATAAAAGATTTCAAATGATATGAATTGGAGATGTGTCTGGAGTTATAATGAAAGTTGATGGCAGATAGTATAGTCACAAATATATACATACACACACACACACATATATATATATATATATATATGTGTGTGTGTATATATGTACTTATGTATATTATATCATATATATATATATATATATAATTTTTATGTATAATTAATTATAATTGTAGAGTAAAATGTTTTCAAAAAATTTAAATTTATGCATAGATATTTAATATGATTTAGTATAATAAATATAACAACAAAAGTTTTTATTAAAAATTATACTAATAATTTCGATGTAGCCCACATGTATAAAGCGAGTATATTACAATGGGTTAACTACCCAATCATTTTATCTTATATAAATATTAAAGTAAATATAGGTTAAGCATAACAAAAAAAAATTAATAATAATAATAATAAAAATAATAATAATAATAATAATAATAATAATATCCTATTGTAACCCACGAGTATAAATTACCAAATCAAAATGGGTTAATTATTTGAACCTTGAATCGTTTTATCTGACATGAATGATAAAATACCTATTAACTTAAATATAGACCAAGTGACCTATGATAATACCTAATTTTTTTAACTATCCAATAGAATGTTTCTCCGACTAAAATGGTTAAAGTTGTTATTATGTACCTAGAGTTCATGGGTTCAATTCGAAGACAACCTTATAACATTATTTTTTACTTAACTAAAAATGTTATATATATAAAAGATAGATTAGAGGGGTTGTAATTTTAGAGAGTGAATCAAATATGTTAGGAAAAAAGGTATTGAATTATGATACGAGCGATCTTTTTTTTTTATATAATTCACATATATAATTTTTTAAATCAGTGAATTTTTATTTTATTATATACTTGAATAATTGATCATAATAAGTCACTAAAGATAAAAATAAAAAATTTATAAGTATTGCTAAAAAATAAAATACAATTGAAAAGTAGATGAAATATGTCAATGAGAGTAAATTAAAAGACAATTGAGGATGAGAGGTAATTAGTGGGAGTGTAATTAATAGAGAGATCAAGCATATAAATTAGTAAAAAATATATTAAAAGATGACGCAAGCAATTTAAGGAGCGGTTTAAGTAATCTCTGTGATCTCGATTCTAATACTAGTATATATAGAATAGTATATGTAATTTTTTAAATATAGTAGGTATTTATTTTAAAATATATTTGAATAATCTTACTCATAATAAGTTACTAAATTTGGAAGAGTCAATTATAAATTGATAAGTTTGGATTAAAATAAAATAAAATCAAATAAATTAGATAAAAATGAAATATACGAGAAATGAGAATGAAAGAGAATTAGACAAGAAATGAGGATAAGAGCAAATTAGTAGGGTTATTATTAATAGAAAGAAAAATAAATAAATAAGCTAAAAAAATAGTGGAAGAATTAGTAAAAAATGCAATACACAAAATTTATGATGATAAGAAATACTTCGATGAAAATGATGTTGTTTTGTTGATGTTAGACCAACCTACAACGTTGACGTAATGGTCGATCCTCATGTGTTTTTCCAACGAATTGTTGTGTGTAGTAGAAAATAGTCTTTAGAAATTCGTTAAGAAATGACTTGTAAAAAAATGCATCGTAGGATTTATTCAGTAGAGAAAACTTATTTTTCTTGTAGTGTATATCGAAGGTTTTTAAAAATTGGAAAATTTATCGATATTTAATTAATTATATACATATATATATATATATATATATATATGATAGACGGTTTATATTGATGTCTGAGGATTTCCGGCGCATATCGATGGTGTAATGAAATGTGAGAAGATAAAGATAGAATAAAGACAGGATCATGCTGAGGACTGTATGGTCAAGCTACTATGGATATATGATGGCATGATCATACCGCTGGATTGTATGAGCATGTGAAAACTGAAAAATTTAGCAGTAGTTTTTAAATATCAAGATGGGACAAATTGCATGTTCATGCTCAAAACTGCATGGTCACGCTATTTTTTATTTACTCTTAATTAGGATTTATATTTATTTCATTTTAGGGTTTTGCATCCCTATATAAAGAAACTTATGATATAACGTATGATAATCTTTGATTAAATTTAAACCCTAGAGAGTTTTCTCTTATGTTTCTTGTGGATTTAAGAAATCCTCTTGGATTCAAGATTTGCCTTGTGGATTCAAGGTTTTTAAGAATTTCTCGTGTAAGAGTCTTTGCGAGAATTAGCCCTTAGTTTTCCTACGCTTCTGTGCTGCGTCAATTGGCATAAGAGCAGGCTTTTTCCTGTCCTTTTGGTTAATTGATTCAATATGGGAGGACCAATTACCAAAAAAGATCTTGTAGAAGTTATGTCGGCTTTTACCACGACTCTCAAGGCTTTGACTAGAAAAGACGACTATGTTGATAAATAAAATAAACAACAACAACGAGCAATGTAGAGGTGAAAGAGAATATCAGAATTGAATTCCTCGAGGCTGGAAACATCACATTAGTGAGAACTTTGGCTTGGTGTCGTCAAATCTGAGCAATCGGGTCATTGACAGTGATACTATAAAGACTAATATACCATTATTTTAGGGTCTCCGGGAGTTGATGAGTTCCTGGATTGGCATATTGATATTGATAAATTCTTTGATTTTATGGGTGTTACTAAGAGTAAGCAGGTGAAGATGATAACTATTAGGTCAAAGGGTATTACTGTTGATTGGTGTGATAAGCTAGTGATGCAAAGGAAGAGGTAAAGAAAAGAACTGATCAAGACTTGGAGATGGATGAGACAGTTTATGTTAGAGAGGTTTTTACCGGAAGATTATGATTAATTATAAGATGCATATGGAGCGTAAACAAAGGAGTTTGATGCAATTCATAATTATGAATATAATTATGTGGATAATGTGTTTGATGAATGTCATATACCAAAACTGGTTAACTTGTTAAGTGTAGGACATAGAGAAGTGTTTGATTATGCTAATGTGGAAGAAACCTTTAAGGATCATAAAATGTTTGGAGATAGTTGGTATAGGGTGTGAGATAATGGATTCTGAAAATTGTATGTCTACAGATTGTGATAAAACTGATGTGATCAATGAACAAGAATTAAAAGGCAAAGATATAGAAGAAAGTTTCAATGATACCTATAAAGATGAGAGCGATGACGATGATAAATTACAAGTTAGAGGTATGCATCAAGATTCCATGGACATTTAAAAATCAGTAGGTGATTCGCAACCTCAAAGTTTAATTCCATCATTGTCTAAGGTGAGTATTCCAACTTCTTAAATTAAGATGAACTATGAATATCATGAGAAACTTTATTTAAGAGAGATGATTGGTGAAATTAAACTATCTCTACAAATTTATGTCGCACCATATAATGTTGTTTGGAATAACCTATTGGTTGCCACTACTGTAAGTACAAATTATGTGTTTGACAATGCTAGTTTGAAGTACAAGAATGTTGCGGTTTTTTGATAATTTTGATGTGGATTCATATGAGTTAATATTGGGTAGACTATATCATTTTGATTTGATTTATTGTCACAAAAGTTGGGGTGAGACGATTGACTTGAAAAATAATAACATGGAATATGTCTTATATCCATTTGAGGATAAAGATGTTCTGAAGTCATTATATGAATGTGCATTGTCTCTTGGTACAACACATGAGTTCAGTGATTTCGATTCCAAACTTATGCTCACAAAGTATCATGGTTGGTTCGAGCTGGTTTGACTGATATCTTTATAATTAAAAGTTATTTTAGAGGAGGATGTGAAGTACAAAGTTTCAACAAGGCCTTTCTCTTTAAAAGTACCACCATGGCGAAATAAACAACAAGTAGATTTGAAGTGGAAGAGACTGATATATAGGAGAATTTCTGATACATATCGAGGGTGTAATGCAATGCAAGAAGATAAAGATAAAATAAAGACATGATCTCGCTGAGGACTACATGGTCAGGCTGCTGAGAAAATATGATGGTAGGATCACACCGATGGATTGCATGACCATGCCAAAACAGAAAAATAGTAGTTTTGAGTATTAAGATGGGAGATATTGCATGTTCATACTCAAAACTGCATGGTCACGCTATTTTATATTTAATTTTAATTAGGATTTATTTTTATTTCGTTTTAGGGTTTTTCATCCTTGTATAAAGAATCTTATGACTTAACTTATGATAATCATTAATTGAATTTAAACCCTAGAATGTTTTCTCTTATCTTTGTTGTGGATTCAAGAAATCCTTGTAGATTCAAGATTTGCTTTGTGGATTCAAGATTTTTAAAGATTTCTCGTCTAAGAGTCCTTGCTCATTAGCGCTTGTTTTTCGTACGCTTCCGTGCTGCGTCATATAGAAATAGCTATTTAACCCGAACTATAAGAAATATTACATATTTGATAGAGATATTGTATTATACGTGCCTTATTTGGTACTACAACAAATTCATTGTTGGCCTATTATAACAGGGCTTATACATGAGGGCTTTCGTTGTAACTTATTAGTCAAAAGTCGGAATCTAGAAGATCCCAAAAGTCACACCAGCTACTACGGCCATCTTCTTCTAGTAAAGCGGTGGCTTCTATAACTGGTCCGGGTGATTCATGATGTTCCAAAATTAGACCTCTTTCGGCATCCATATTCTGAGAACCACTTGAGGAAACCAATAACAATCCTTCTAATGAATCGTTTTCTTGACCCTGGATCCCTATTTCTCCAAACAAATGCTTCCACCATTCGATGCCATCCTGATCTGGTGGCGGTGTTGGCGGCGTGTCAATAAGCATATTGATGTCATTACTATTTCTTATATTATTACACACCATCTCTACAGCTGGAGAAGAGTTCATGTCATTATGAAAGGAAATTCTAGTGTGTTTAGATAAAGTCGGGGTAAGAGGTTTCACAACTACATGAGTAAGCTCTTCCCTTGCCACCACCTCTTTCTCCTTGCTAGCAGTAGTAAGCTTTTTCTGAATGTTGGTGTTCCAGAAGTTTTTAACGTCATTACCTGTTCTTCCGGGCAGTCTTCCGGCAATCAGTGTCCATCTACACATAAGATACTTATAAATAATTTATATGAAGTATGTAATAAATTCATCTGAATCGGAAATGATACAGAAAATATTCTTTAAGATTCCACAGGTAGTAATGAGCAGCTGAGTCCAGACAACGGTTAGAATCTTTAATTAGTTAGGTCTCATGTTTCATTTTGTGTTTCCAGATTTAGCAAAAGACTCGCGGTTGTAGTAAGATTAAGATTCCGCATGTATAATTCCAATTATGCTTATTTAATCTTAATCTAAAACGCCTGACAAAAGAAATCTTAATTTAAAGCGTAATATTTGCATTGGTTACCTGATATGCCATTCTAAAAATTATAAACAAATATATAATCGATTTTTTTAATGTCCTTCATATGTAAATTTCCACCTAATTGAGCTCTTTTTCACACACACGTTAATTAAATTCAATTATTAGTACGAGTCTAAATGATAAGCAAGACAATGTCTGAAATTTTCGGACAAAAACTAAAAAATAATACAACATGCACAAAATTATGTACAAGATTTTGTACAAAATAATATGACAGAGGAGGGAGTGATAGATTTATTAATTCATGAGCGAGAAACTGGACTTACAGTCTTAAAATTTCATATTATATATATGGTGTAATCTATACTAATACAGTTAACTCATTAATATCTTCATGAACGACTTATAATCCATGCCATGATGCTATTAATCAAATCAGGCTGCGGAGGTGAGCTTGCCTGTTTCCCAGTAACCTGTGGAGCCGCATCATGAGATCCACTTCATCTTCACCAAAGTCACCTCTCTTTATGGTTGGCCTAAGATAGTTAAGCCACCTCAATCTACAGCTTTTCCTGCACCTGTTCAACCCTGCGTGCAATAAGTCATAACTGATTACATAAACAACACAAACAATAGCTATTGCCATATTTGAAATCAGTAAGTGATTTTTGATGTTAAAATAATACTTATGCTAGGATCCGTATTTTTAAAAAATAGCTTTATTCAACTACCTAATCTTTAAATGGACAAAATTGTTTGTCTTGGTAATTATTTAGGTTACCCATTTCTCTCCATTTTTTCCATTTGCATGCATGTGACAATTAGTAACAACATCTGTACTAATTTGCATTCATGTTTAACACTCGGGAGTGAGATTATTTTCTTGCTACTATATTATAAATAAATCATCACTTTTAGCATCCCATTGGACATGATATTATAAGTTTATAACCCTTTATGTAAAGAAATCAACTTGTACAGTGAGGGATACCTGCTCTCTGAGGAACAAGGTGCCACTTCCCTTCCCCATAAGTGTGGATGCAGTTTCGGAGAAGAGTATCTTCACCTGAACTCCATGCACCCTTATGAAGCTTCAAAGCAGTAACACTCTTCATGGCCTTTGGATGCATACTACAGTAGTTATATGTTGCAGACTGGAGACACGATGCACCATATAT
>PHNY01018711.1:3833-14017 GCA_003724115.2 Anethum foeniculum
ATTTATCTATTCAAGCATGCAGTCAAAAGGAGGTTGTCGGCGTTCTTACTTTTAGAGGCTCTGTGTATTCTTTTGCATACATAAACTCCAAAGAACCAGTTTCACAAGCTTTGGCCGAAATAAAGGTACCAAAACTAACTTTACTAAACTTTTCATCTATGACTATGTATAGTTTTCAAATTCCGTAACATGTGCTTATTTCGCGTCTCATATCATTTTGTCCAACCAAATAGAGTGTTGGATAATGAACACTTTGTGAGATGATGAGTTGATGCGAGGCGAACATATAAATTTAAAAGAAGATTTGCAGCTGACCATCTATTTTATTTAATATGTGAAAACAAATTCGATGGAATATAATTATGTGAAAGGGCAAGGCAAAAAAAAAAATAAAAATATTTTTTGATATTAGGTTTCACACCTTTATTCTAGGTTTCTCTTGATCCTTCCCAATATTATACTTGGAGAGGGAGAGGGAGAGGGAGAGGGAGAATTCATATTTATTGGAAGAGAAAGCAACCTAGTTATGAGCACTTCATGTCATCATTCACAAGTCACAACTGATCATACATTCATAGCCTACTTACGAAAATAAACATGCTAAGTAATAATTGCTTTTATTTATCCTATTATAGTGCTAAAAGACTAAAAATGCTTCAACAACACATAAAAAATAATTCAAGTAGTAACTTCATTGAAATATATCAAGTATAATAATCTCAGTTGAACAACTAATTGCATAGATTTTACCCTTTTTTTTGCCAAGAATATTTCACAAATTTTGTGTTTCATTAAAGTACTATAGGACAAGCCTTAGTTCCCTGCAGTCATTGCTTTGAATTGATGAAAGTATTTATTATTTCAGTAGTAGACTTGTTCTCAAGAATTAAATGTGTTAACATACATTTGCCTCACCTTTCAGTAATGAGTTTTTTGAATTTAGGGAGACATACTCACAAGCTTGCAGAGTAGGTTAGATATTATCTGCGATGAGGAAGACTCGGAATCATATCATATTGGTGGTGGTGGTGCAGAATCAAGGAATGAAATATCCACTATAAAACATGGTCCCAAACTTGACCTGGAATTTTTAAGGTAGTTATGGTTTTATTACCAAGCACTTAATATCAGTCGCTTGTAATTAGCAAAAAGAAAAAGACAAAAAAAATCAATTGCTTGTATGGATTTACATCATGCAATTGCCTTTAATTTTTTTACTGCTTGCAATTTGCAAATGCTTATAATATCAGTCGCTTGTGTTTCTTTAATTGTTGTTGAATTGTTAGCAATATTTTAACCAATTCCTAGGCTCCAAATGAATAGCTACTGATTCAGTTTTTGTTCAATGAAAACAGTCAACAATGCAATATTGCATTTCCAAGAAGAGTATTTGTACCATGGTTGGCAGATACATATATCTGTGACTACATACAACCATCTGAAACACTTGAGGTTTGTATTACTACACCTGGATATTTATAGTTTTTGGTTTTGTTGCTGCATAATCAATAATACCCTAGTATAATCTGTACTACGCAATTCTCTTCGATTTTCAAAGATAATACCTTTTTTTAAATTTCTCTGCTAGAATTTATTTGGGTGTGATACATACTAGTTATAGGCGCATATGCTCACAAACGTTCTGTCTATTGTAAAACATGCGAATAATGTCAGGAACTTAGTAAGTCCTGACCTAGTTTTGTTCCTATTTTTGGTGTTTTCTGAGTTCATAAGAACTGTAACAGCTAAATAATAGAGATAGAATAGGAGATGGAGATAGAGATTAGAGAGTTTAGAGAGAGATAGAAGAGAAGCTTGAGGAAGAAGATAGTGTGTTAGAGAGAGAAAGTAGTTATGGAGAGAGGTGGCAAATGCCATTTTCATATTGTCATTCATAACAGAAATGAGAGTTTACATCCAGTATTTATAGAACAGCTCACACTACACCACTATAATGAAAAGACAAGTCTACCCTTAATGACACAATACTATAACACAGCACTATACTATACCCACTGACACTACTAATACTACTAATACTTAACATGCTGACGACCCTTCCCCCTTAATTGGATCCATGTACTTATGGATTTTCAGCAGAATCCTGCTCCCGGCCTGATTCTGGAGCTTCATGCATTCTACTCAGAGCATCTGCTACTCTATTATCTGCACCTTTCCTGTAGAGTATAGTATAATGATATCCTAACAACTTGCTTATCAACTTCTGCTGCACCAAATTGCTAATTTTCTGCTTAGTCAAGTATTTCAAAGGCCAGTGATCAGTTTTAATATAAAAGTGCTTATCCATAAGATAAGCAGACCACTTCTTTACTGATGTCACCACTGCCATTAACTCCTCATAAGTAGACATGGCTTGTCCCCTTGGACCTAAAGCCTTACTGAAATAAGCCACTGGATGCCCCCCTTAGTCAACACAGCCCCTATCCCAGTATTAGAAGCATCAGTCTCCACTGTAAACTCCATTGAATCTTCTGGTAGTTTCAAAACTGGTGTGCTTGTCATTGCCAGCTTCAACTCATTAAAGGCCTTGGTAGCTTCTTCATCCCACTTAAAGCTATCCCTTTGAAGCAAATTAGTCAAAGGTTTGGCTATTGTGCCATAATCTTTGACAAATTTTCTTTAGTACCCACTTAAACTAAGGAATCCTCTCGGGGCTTTAATGTTTTGAGGCACATGCCACTCTAACATATTAGCCACCTTACTCTTGTCAACTGCTACCTTTGCTTGACTGGTCACATGTCTCTATATGCCACTTGATCTTTCATGAATTCACATTTGGACAGTTTGGCAAATAATTGATGTTGCCTCATGATCTGAAAATCCTTTATCAAATGACCTAAGTGATCCTTAGCAGTCCTCGAATAGACTAGGATGTCATCAAAAAATACCAAAGTGAACTTTCTCAGATAGGGTGCAAAGACTTGGTTCATCAAGTTTTGAAATGTTGCTGGAGCATTGGTGAGGCCAAAAAACATCACTGTGAATTCATAGTGCCCAAGGTGAGTCCTGAAAACAGTTTTTCAGTGTCTTTCATCCACATTCTTACCTGATGATAACCTGCCCTTAGGTCCAACTTAGTAAAGAATCGAGCTTAATACAACTCATCTATTAAAGGTATAGGAAATTTATTCTTTATAGTCAAAGAATTCAATTTCCTATAATCAATGCAGAATCTCCAACTCCCATCTTATTTCTTTACTAACAAGATATGAGAGGCAAAAGGAGAACTTATGGGCCTTATGATCCCTTATTCTAACATCTCTACCACTAGTTTCTCAATCTCATTTTTTTGATCATATGAATTTCTACAAGGCCTGATAGAGAAGGTTGAGCACCCTCTTTCAACTTAATGTTGTGCTCAATGTCTCTACGAGGGGGTAAACCAGTTGGAGGTTTAAAAATGTCCTCATATTCCTGCAAACTGCTAGAGTTGCTTTGTTTCCTTGATGTCAGGACTTCATTTCTCCCGTGGCAAGCTAACAGTCTCTTCTGGAGGCTTTGCATTCACCGGGTATCCCACTTCCCTGTCTTTGGCTGCTTCTCACAAAAGCTTTAGCATTCATCACTTGAATACTAGGTTTGTAAGGTTGAGTATTACCTTGAAGCACCACCTGTTTTCCCTTATATTGAAACTGCAGTGTCAATTTCTTATAATCAAAAGTAACCAACCCCAGGATTCCTAACCAATCAACACCCAGTACTAGATCATATCCTCCCATAGGTAATGTTCTAACAGAAGTTTGGAACTCACAATCTCCCACTTTCCATTTGAAATCCCTATATTCATACTGACTTTCCAAGTGATTACCTTTGGCAACCTGCACTTTCATTGGTAGTATTTTAACTAACTCACACTTGAGTTTGCTTGCAACTTGCTCATTAATAAAACTAGGGGTACTTCCCCATCCACCAATACTGCAAATTGTTGCCTTCCTTTTCTTCTTTCTTCTTGTGAAAGTAATGGTCTTGTTGTTATGGAAACCTTCAATGGCATTCATTGACGCCTCCATTTTGTGTTCACTAGATGCTTCAACTTCAGTCTCCAATTCTGGCTCGTTATTAGTTTTAGTACTATCATCTAGTGTGTCCGATTCGATGTGCTTCATTTTGAATAGACAAGGCTGAAGACACTGATGTTTAGGTCCATCTTTCTCCTCACAATAAGGACAGGGCCCTTCCTTCAGTCTAAGCTCCAGCTGTTGTGGACTTAAATCTATAATTCCTTCTATCTGTCTCAAATTCTTTACTACACTATGTAGGTTGCTCAACTGTCCATTCTTAATAGAACTTCCCTTCTTGCTAATCGTAGCATCATTTTTCCTGTTTAATTTCTTATCAACTTCCTCTGATTCAGCACATGTTTAGCCAACTTATAAGCTTGTAAAACAGTAGTTGGATAGAGTAGTTTCAGAGTCTCCTCACTTTTATGCTGCATTCTCACAATGAAGCATTCTACAAAGTAAGCTTCTGTCAGTAATGGCATTTTTTCCTGTAGCTGTTCTTGATATTTTTCAAACTGAGTGAGATATAACTCCAGAGGAATCCTGTTGGAGCTGCTTGAACCGATCATACAAAAGTTCCTGTTCCCATGCCCTAAACCTGGCATTGAATTGTTGACAGAATTCTGCCCAATCCATGCTTTTTCTTCCCAATGCATAAGTCTGAAACCTGCTTCTAGCCACTCCTAAATGCAACCCTGCTACAGCTACCCTCTTTGCATCTCCAATTCTATACACCTTGAAGTATTGTTCACAATCTTGAATCTATTCAGCCCCTCCAGAGCCTTCACAAAACTTAGGGAAACTAAGGTTCAAGTGATGTAGTGAATTTTTTGTGCCTTCTGAAAAATCAATCTGCCTCACCTTAGCACTAGGATTATTCAACCTAGACTTTATACTTCTGTGAATTTTCTTTTGCAAAATTTCCATGTTTTGTGCAGCCTTACCAATCAACTCCTCCAGCTCTCTAAATCTCTTGTCAGCCTTATCCTTATAACTAAGGAATTGCTGCTGAACTTCTTGTAGCATTTCATCCGAGCTTATTTCACTCTCTTGTTCCATATTCCTTACCTTCACCACTGCTTTAATACACTTACTACACGGCAGTTAAACACTCCACAACAATTCTCTTAGTCAATTAATCAAACACCTGTAGTACTTTTGAGCATTCAAACAGTTTCAGCAGTTCACCTCTCCTAACAACTATCAATTCTACTCAAAGCACAACAACTCGCAGAAATTCATCGCACCACAACAATTTCACACACTTATTTACTTCAACTCACTGAGTAAACTACTCAATCACTGAGTCAACCAGTAAACTACTCTACAACTACTTCGTTTTTGATTTTCTTATAAGGAAAACAATACACAACTAGTAATTATTATAAACGAGCTAGAATCAACTATATTTCTCCTTAATTTAACAGAATTCTCCATAACAATCATAGATCTGTGAATATCAACTACTAAACAGAGTACCTGAATTGATTTCCACATAACTTTCAATTTACAATTGCGATTTCTGAGATTCTACCACCGCTCTACTTGTTTGTACCAGCATAGCACTAATGAAGCAATGATTGATCGAAATTGAGTGCTTTGATACCAATTTGTCAGGAACTTAGTAAGTTCTGACCTAGTTTTGTTGCTATTTTGGTGTTTTCTGAGTTTATAAGAACTGTAACAGCTAAAGAATAGAGAATAGAGCAGAATTGAGATAGAGAAGGAGATGGAGATAGATATCAGAGAGTTCAGAGAGAGATAGAAGAGAAACTTGAGGAAGAAGATAGAATTTTAGAGAGAGAAAGCAGTTATAGAGACAGAGAGAGTGCTTGCAAATGCCATTTTCACATTAACATTCATAACAGAAATGAGAGTTTACATCCAGTATTTATAGAACAGCTGATCACACTACACACTATAGTAAAAAGACAAGTCTACCCTTAATGAAACAATTACTATAACACAGCACTATACTATACCCACTGACACTACTAATACTACTAATACTCAAAATCCTGACAAATAATATGCTATTCATGTTGAAATATGTCCCAAGAAAAATAAGAAAAAATGAGGTTCAGTTTTTTTACTCTTGCAGTATGAAGTATATATATGCTCTATATCGTACCATTACCATACTAGAAACTGGATAGACAAAATTGATATCTAGTGAATAATGATACTCCCTTTGTTCAGTAGTCTTATTTGAGACCAGCTTTTCTATACCAAAGAAATAAATAAAAAAGGCTCGCAAATAAAAATCAAGTATTTTACTGACAGTAATACTTAAGAACTCACAAAGAAATGACCCAAGTGATATACCCGTACGCACACTTCGTCTTGTATGGTTTCAAGGTAGTAGAATCTTTCTGTCACCTTGGCGCATCCTAATCCCCAAATGCTGTGTCCTAAAATATACAATAAATGTGGAAAAAAATTACTGTTTATCTCAAGTCATAGAAGAGTTTAGTTATTAGTAGACAGTTTCAGATCATGGACATATTCAAGGATAAACAAGAAAGTGAGAGAAACATTTTTAACGCCTGCTACCATGTTAATGAACCATCAACAGTTAATTTTTTGTTAGGTAATGAATATGTGTGCTGGATTAGTGGAAAGAATGTGTCACATGACATTTTTCTCCTAAATCAATAATTCAGCAATATGCAACTAATTTATGAGATGAAAGTAAATTTAAGTACACACAGTTTGGTGCCTTGTATTATGGGTAAATTATGGATAAAGATTTCTGTGGTTCTAACTCCCATTATCTGTTATCAGGTTCTTAAAGATCATTTTGTAGAGTTGATGGCGATGGAAGCTCCATCTGATGTATCTAAAATCTTGGAGCTCGAAACAGAAGCACCCACTTTGGGCTCTTCCGCCTCCAAATCTTTCTGGAATATGGCCATTCCTAACTCCTCAGAATCTAAGCCAACGTTGATAGCGAGGAACATAGTTAATGCAGGCACAGGGAGTGTCCAGAAATCTGTGAAAGCTGCCAACTTTAACATCTTTGCTGCCGTATTAGCTCTTGTCATATCCATATTTGTAGGTCTTGCTCTTCTTTTCTTTAAAGGATCTTCATAACCATCCCAGTACTATAAATACAACTAGACAGGTATTTTACTTGTTAGCATTTTACGCTAAAATTTTAGGCAATTGATATCATGGGATGCAAAATTTCCCCTAGTATTGAGGGACTATTAATTTATATTTTGTCTTCAAAATTAGTTGAACTGTGGATAACACACATTTATCTTTCTTAAAATTGCACTTATTAATAAACAGTGTCTATCTAAATTTTGGTAGACATATACTTATTGCATAACTTATTATCTTGTTTGAAATGTTTAAGGATTTTAGTTAACCGGTCCACATTTAAACACATATGTAGAAGTCATGGCATTAGAAGGTGGCTACATGGAAAAAGTAGGATGGGCATTCAGAATTTCTCTAAGCTAAGGAAAGTAAATAAGGAACAGAGTAGAATGAATTATGTTTATTCAGGCATGCCCCCCTTTGCAAGATATAGCTGTTGTTCAGATACGCCAAGACATGGATAAGATAAATGTGAAGGCAACCTATAATGGAGTTGCTATCAGTTTTGATCTGCATAATTCATCAGGAGTGGCAGAGTTGGAACATAATGTGGTTGAGATGCTAAAATTGGAGAGAGACGCATTTAGCATCAAGTATAAAGACGAGGAAGGTGTTTATTCAAGTGAGGCCAGTCGCCTGGATTACCTCTGTTGTACACCTCTACTAAGGGTTTATTTGGAGGTCTTCCTCAATTAGCAGTTCGTTTCTGAAAAACTATCTGTTCCAGTGTAGATGATATGCATATCGTCTATGTATAGTTGGTTTAAAGTCTGTTGTATACAATTGTTTCAATTTATGGTACTGAAAGAGAATCTAATTTTAATTGCCAGAGTGTTTTGGGGGATCTGCTTCTACAGAAATTAGGGGTGACAAGGTACAAGTGTTGATGCAAATGTGGCGATGGAATGGAGTTTCAAAGTTATCTCTAAATGGCAAAATGCTATAGCTGAACTGAATGTTAATGCTTGATGCTCCTGTTGATTAATAAATTTCAAAATTCTTTCAAAAAAAAAATCATAAATTAATGGTGACATTTCAGGTTTTATTAATTGATACTTTATTTACTACAAGTTGAATTGATTTCAGATTAATTTACAAGCGTGGATTCATTTTACTTTATCAACAGGATAGTTGAAAATTAGATGTATTGCTGCAGGAACTTGAAAACCTGCTCGAATTAATCAAAATAACTCTTATTGATAATATTAACACTACTGTGACTAAACTTTTTAAAGCTCATACTAATTGACATGTCTAATGGCTGCCATATTTTCTATCAATATTAACAAGCCCAAGGGATGCCTTAACTCTAGTAATTACACCAAACAGGTCCTACTCCCGGAGTGCACAATCACTCTCGAAACAATAATCACAAAGTTGAAGGTCGCACTAGATAAATGTACAAGATGCCTGCCTCTGCCTTACACGAGGAACACTCCCCGCTGGGTTTCAACTCTAGCTACCAGAGAAAGAATACACACCAGCGGAACTGGCGAAGCAGAATGCAGGAAGCCGACGTCTAGTAAACTTTTTATGAGCTCCCAACAGAGGAACTACGTTCTCAGCCTAATACACTGGAGCAACTGCTCCCACTATAGGTTCAGGTTTTCCGTGGAAGATAAATATTTGAGCTTTACCAAATTTGTATACAACCAAAATTCTAGTTACCCAGAAGTCCCAAAATTTATATCACATTGAAGATTATAGAGAACCTCCTTGAGAGTTCTCTGAAAAGAAATCACATATTTATGGCTCCACGAATCACATTGAACCAGAACCGTCAGGAACAACTGGTCAGAGAAGTGATAAATGACAGAGGAAAACTGATCATCCATATAGTAGACCAGTTGCAGAAAACAAATTCTTAATCATTGCCATTAATGATAATTCAGGTGAAACTGTATTTTGCAGAAATTCAGCTTGCAGAGCTAAAGTCAGTCGAGGAGAGGCATTCTGCCGAAGGTGTTCATGCTGTGTCTTTCATCAGTACTGATGATGATAACAAGGATCTGACTTTGTGGCTAACTTATCCCTCACTTATTACTCTGGTGAGTTTTTATTCCAAGCTTCAAGGCAGGCGGATTTGGAAAGTGAATCAGATTTAATGATGCTTCGTAGAGGTCTAACTATAATTTAAGAAACGCATATAGCTCCGAAACTCAAATAATATGTAATATTCTACCACTAATATAATGTGTATAAGTGCTTGAAAAACTAGTAGTATTTTGTAAAGTGACAGAAAATGAACTACGAACTTTCACACTGTGAACAGCACAAATAAGACATAAAACAAACATACTTCGTACATCTTTGTGTCTTTTCTTCTTTTTTAATCGGTACATTTATTTCCAAGGTATCATGAATTGTGTAGATGCAAACATTTATTTAGCACATCTTCTGTTATATAGCAAAACCATAGCAAAATGCATGTAAAAATTAACGGACAAAGTGCTAGTGGGACACATTGATTAGGGAAACAGGATAAATTATACCATCTCCAGGAAATCCTGATAAGGGCTATCAGTCCATTATGACAAGGCTGTGCTAGTCGAAATTCCAACAGTGGCATGTAATTACTAAACACCTGAAGATAAGTAGACGATAACCCTACCATGTAACCATTATAAGATCTTAAAAAAGCTTTAGTTCTCTTTCAACACAGATAGCTGTCTTTTAAGGACCTCGTTTTCTTTCCTGAGTTTCATAATCTTTTGCTTTAGTGTTTCAATGTTTCTGCTTGAAGTCAGATCTTGTTGCTGTTCACCCAACTTTGTTCTGCTAACCAGCACTGCAAACAAGAAAGCCTAGCTCAAATTAAGTTAATTTTGAAGAAATTACCTAAATTTGCACTAAAAAATTTCCAGCAGTTAGATTGGAATATATTGCATTTTTTATTTAACACTTAGTGCTAAAACAACTTCAGTTTTATACTTCTGGCTTGTGTACTCACATTCTTTCTCAATATCCTGAAGCTTCCTATTCAACTCATTTTTCTCTTCTTGTTCAATCGAGAGACAATCCCTCAGATCTTGATTCTCATTCTGATCTGTTAGAAAA
>PHNY01018783.1:0-15347 GCA_003724115.2 Anethum foeniculum
AATTCCTTATTTCCTACAATAAAACAATAAAATCTATTAAATAAATATCCAAATCAATGCAAAACACAATAAATATGAGAATATAATCATCTAAAATATATATAAAAATATATTCTATCACTCCCAAATCTTTCATATCAAAATTTTTAGAAAGATAATTCTTAACATCATCAATGTAGGACATAGATCTACTAAAAATCAAAATATCATCCACATATATACAAATAATGATATAATAATCACCAATCACTTTGTAATATAAACATCTATCAAACTCATTTGAAAAAAATCCATATTCAGTTATCACACAATGAAACTTTTTAAACCAATCCTTAGAGGCTTGTCTTAAACCATATATAGATTTTGTTAACCTACATACTTTATTTTCTTGTCCTTTAACTATAAAACCTTCGGGTTGATCCATATAAATTTCCTCTTCTAAATCACCATTTAAGAAAGCAGTTTAACATCCATTTGGTGAATATGGAATTTATAAATTGAAGATAAGGCCAAAAGGGTCCTAATAGTGGTTATTCTAGCAACCGGTGAGTATGTATCGAAATAGTCAATCCCTTTCTTTTATGTATACCCTTTAGTAACTAACCTATCTTTATATTTATCTACAGATCCATCACGTTTCAATTTTTTCTTAAAAATCCATCTACACCCTACCGTTTTAAAACCTTGTGGTAAGTTAGTTAAATTTCAAGAATTATTTTCTAAAATAGATTTCATCTCACTGTCTATGGCTTCTATCTAAAAAGGAGCATCTGGTGAAGACATAGCTTCTGCATAAGAAGATGGTTCACCTTCTGCTAAATAAATAAGAAAATCATCCCCATAATCTTTTTCGATCCTACCTCTTTTACTTCTTCTAGGTTCTTCTAATGATGTTGATGCAATAGGAATGTTTGTCATAAAATTAGAGCTAGAGCTAGCAATTTGTTTTGACATCCTAGTCTTGTATGGAAATATGTTCTCAAAATAGGTAGCATCTCTAGCCTCGATAATAGTATTAAGAGACACATCGGGATTATCAGAATTAATTACAAGAAACCTATTAGTTGTACCTTGAGTATACCTAATAAAAATAGCTTCTACAGTTTTAGATCCTAATTTTCTTTTCTTTGGTTCTGGAATTCCAACTTTAGCTAAACAACCTCAAACTTTAAAATAATCAAGTTTTAGATTTTTATTTTTCCAATATTCATAGGGTGTAATATTAGTGGTCTTATTAGGGATTCTATTTAACACATAACAAGCAGTGAGCAACGCTTCACCCCAAAGATTTTCAGGAGCACCCGAACTTACAAGCATACAATTTATCATATCCAATAAAGTCCTATTTTTTCTTTCGGCGACTCCGTTAGATTGTGGAGTGTAAGGGGCAGTGACTTCGTGAATTATTCCATGTGCTTGACAAAATTGAGTAAAGTCATTATCCATATATTCTCCACCTCTATCGGATCTAATTATTTTAATACTTTTATTAGTTTGTTTCTCAACCTTGGCTTTATAAGTTTTAAAACAACCTAAAACCTCGTCTTTAGTTTTAAGAAGATAAACATAACAATACTTGGAGTAATCATCTATGAAAGTTACGAAATATCTTCTACCACCCCTAGTAAGAACCTTACCATTATCACACACGACACTATGAATTAAATCCAATAAGGAAGAATCTCTAGTTATATTGGGGAAAGACTTTTTTGTATGTTTACATTGAGCACATATTTCACATTTAGATCTTTCTTTGATATTGTGATTAGGGAGTAAACCTTTACTAATCATTCTTTGTATTGTTCCATAATTCACATGTCCAAGTCTTTCGTGCCATATAGATGAGTTTTCAATATTTAATACAGTTGGAGAGATTTCATTATTGATAATATTAAAAGAAACATTCAATTTTATTAATCCTTCACTTACATAACATTTTCCAATAAATACATTATTCTTCGAGATTACAACTTTATTTGATTCCATAACAATGCGATAGCTTACACTAAGAAGAATTGAGCCACTAATGAGATTTCTCCTAATTGTAGGTACATGGAGAACATTATTAAGAACTAAGTTTTTCCCGGATGTGAATTCCAAGTTTATTCTTCCTTTTCCCATCACTTTAGCTACCGAATCATTTCCTAGAATTACATCTCCTCCACTTGATTCCTGATAATTTGAAAACCAAGAGAGTTCATTACACACATGAGTATTAGCTCCAGAATCTAACCACCAATCATTAGAATTATATGTTGTAATATTAATTAAAGGGATAGAATTTTCTAACCTAAAAGAATTATTAGAAGGAGTTCCATCGATCATGTTGACTTGATATTTTGGGGCAGACTTAGAGCGATTATTGACTTGAGTTGGTTGAGATTTCTTGTAGAAGCATTGAGCGGCTAGATTATTTGTCTTTCTACAAACATAGCAATGTCTTTGATTGTTTTTAAAACCACCATTAAATCTACGAGAATTTTGGTTTTGATTTTGAGTAAAGTTTGAGGGGCCTTTATTATGAAACTTATTCCCACTATTTTTGAAATTTCTATTTTTGGGTTTAAAGAAAGGTTTGCTACGATTTTGATTTTTAGATTCCTCGGCAATATTGAGTTTAGGAAAAAATTCAAATTTAGACGTCTCGTTTTGCCTATGTTCATTTTCAATTCGGACTTTCACAATGGCATTATTAAGAGTGAGAGAAGCTTGGTTGTGACGAAGCTCTCTAGAAAAATCAGACCAACTAGGAGGGAGTTTATCGATAAGATTTGAAACTTTGAATTCATCAGAGAATTTAGAACCTTTAGATTCGAGATATCTAATATGATCTTGAAAAATATGGAGTTGATCACCAATGGGTTTATCATCTACCATTTTGAAGTTATAAAAAGAGGATGCACTAAACCTATGGATGCCCACATCATCAAACCCATATTCGGTTTCTAAAGCTTACCATAATTCTTTGGCCGAGTCAAACTCACAATATATATCATATAAGGTGTCCGACAAGGCACTAAGAATCCTATTAAGACAAAGATAATCTTAATCTTTAGTGGGTTTTGTTGGTGTAGAGGATATTGGAGTTGAAGTTTCTTTTTGAGTAGTTGGTGTTGAAGTTTTTTTACTAGTATTCTCGTGTTCCAAAACCCTCATAAGGCCTAAGGTGGTCAACCAAAATTTCATTTGTTTTTGCTAACGTTTAAAATTCAATCCACTAAATTTTTCGGGTTTAGCTGAACGAATGTCATCTCTCGTATCCGCCATAGCAACACAATTATATTATCTGTAATTAACAAATTTGTTTAATGTCAAAATATAACACTTAATATTGAAACTACACTGATCGGGTATACTGGAATTATAGCTCAGCAAAAGGACAAATAGAATTAATAGTAAAATAATGGTATATCAAATACAAGTTGATGTGAACACAAACACAGGTAGTCTGGTAAACTTCTGAGGACCAAGAAATTAATATATATTTTTTTAAAGCACGTTTCCTTAGAATGTTATGATTCTGTAAATTTCTTGTCCTGTGACAACACCAAAACAAGTATAAAGCAGCAAGATTGACTTTGTAGATTACTCAGATAAAATCAAGTCATAAACAATACAACTGATTATCATAAAATTATATATGAGAAGAATATAAACAGAATTTTATACACAAATCAATAGTACTAAATAATTGCCAAATAAGAATTTGCTATATCTCAACAAACAATCAGCACCACAATACTAGTTAATATCAGTTTCAACCTACTGTTGTACAACCACAATTAAGTATACAAAATCAACAATTTTAACAAGCAATTTAACGAGCATATCAGATGCAAAATATATAATATATCAATTGAATAAAGAAGGTTTTAGAGAGTGGCCTAGTGAGGCGTGTGAAAACACTGCCCTAAGGAATCGTGCCCCTTCTCGTGCAAGGTTTTATTAGCAACTCCTTAGCGGTACAAAACCCAAACTAATTTCTCCTTTCCCGTGCACGAACGATAAAGGATAGCAACAAAAGATTTTCTAAATGCTCCAAATAACACCCAAATAAATGTATATATATATGTGGCTATGAATTGAACAAAAATATATACTCTTGTAGTTTATGTATGTGTAAGTAAATGGTAATATATGAATTGATATAGAGAAACTGGGCAGTGGGTACTAGATGTTTGAATGTAAGGATGTGAGCAGAGAGTGTATTCACGTGTATTGTCTGTTTGTATGTTTTTATCTGCTTCTGTAGTGCTCTTTATATAGGGTAATTGGAAAAAAAGGCTACAAAATATTTATTAGGATATTAAGAGATAATATATATGATATCTAAGGCAATAGAATGTAACGTACTAAGCAACGGGTGGAAAAACAACGGGAGGAAAACTGAAACATTTTATGCACTTGTTAATGAAAAGATTTTGTAAGAAATTTTAATTTTTTTTATTTGAAAGATATTATAATTTACTTAAATATCCAACACCAAGACATTCCAGGAGAACGTTTAGGCAGCTTAGAGAAGAGCGTGGTGAATGGAAAAATCGATTCGCAAAATATAACATCCCGAGAGATGTATACTTTTGAGCCGATTGGATCAAAGCATATGTGACTGTGATAGGGAATGCTTAAACCTAAATAAACACAAGGTTTAGACTTAGTTTCTAACTTGTTTTGAGCATAAGGTCGAAGCCATAGGTAACACAAACTACCAAAGACCCGAAGAGATTGGTATTTTGGCATTTCATGAAAAAACATTTGGAATGGGCATTTATTGTGTAAAATTGAAGTAGGCATCCGATTGATCAAACAAATTGCTTGTTGACAAGCAAATGACCAATATTCAGCCGGAAGTGAGGCCTTGTGAATAAGTGTTTTTGCGATTTGAAGAATATGGCGATGTCGGCGTTCAACAATGGCTACTCGTTGGGGTGTATATGGTGGTGAAATAAGGTGTTGAATACCTTGCGCACTAAGATACTCTTTCAAAGATACAAACTCTCCACCCCCCATCTGTGTAAAATGATTGGATTTTTGTGTTAAAATAATGCTCAACAAGTAGCTGAAATTTTTTAAAGATAGGAACAACTTCGGTTTTAGTTTTAATGGTGTATAACCACAAGTATTTCGTATGATAATCAACAAAAAGAACATAATACAATTTTTTATCGATGGAAAGAAGCGGAGAGGGACCCCCATAGATTACTATAAATAACTTGTAAAGGACTAGTAGTTCGAATAGTATTTCTTAAAAAAGGGAGCTTATGGCTTTTATTACAATGGCACGAGTTACATAGACCAAGACTATGAAAATTGCTAATTGAAACAGAGAAAGTCCCTAAACTAGATTTTAACACTTTGAAACTAAGATGTCCTAAGCGCTGGTGCCATAATGTTGAAGATGAGCTAACAACAAGATTGGTACTAGGGATTGGAAAAACTGATGATGTATTGGATGGCCACTCGTAAAATCCATTCTTATTCTGGTCGTGCAACAGAGGAATTCCTGTATCCAAGTCCTTCACACAGAAAGTAGAAGGGAAAAATTCAATGGATGTTAGGTTATCTTTACAAAACCGAGAAACAGAAATTAAATTACTTTTTATTTGTGGGGCACATAGAGTATTAGACAAAGAAAAAGCTTTTCCGGAACCATATAAGTGTACAGTGCCAGTGTGAGTAATAGGAATTAATTTACCATCCCCCATGCAGATCTCGTCTGGACGATATAGTCTTGCGCTGAGCTGAATTGCTGAATGTCGTTAGTGATATTGATGGGACGCGCCAGAATCAATAATCCACGGTGCTCCAGTAGAAGGCATGCCATAAAAAAATTGGCTCGAGCATTGAAATGATTATGACACTTGGAGCGACACACTTTAGCCACGTGACCTGGTTTATTACATAGTTGGCATCGAACTTGGTTTGGTGAATTCTGTTGAGCTGAATTGCGCCATGGTTGACGGGCAAAGGCTTGAGGACCTGAATCAGGTGTCGAATTGACATTGCGACGTGGAGAACGTGACATTTGGTTTGACCTGTGCTGCGCCACAGCAGCAGTGACAGGAGCAACTAAACCTTTAGAAACATCATTAGGTTCATCATTTTTGAGATAAATTTCTTGATCTTGGAGAAGGCTGGATAGTTCTTCGAAAGATATTGGGTCCCCATGAGCACGAACAGCTGCTGCTATATTTTTATACTCGCATCCAAGCCCATTCAATATTTTAACAACTAGCTCTGCATTGGAGACTGGTGAACCCGCAACTGGCAATTCATCGCAGATGTTACACACTTCATGCAAATATCCAGCAATTGATTTTTCATCTTTTGTTAAATGACTTAATTGATCTGTAAGACTTAAAGCACGGTGTGAGATTTGTTGGCTTGAGAGAGGTGCAAAGAGTCCCATGCTGCCTTAGAGGATGGCGTTGTGGCCACAATGGAAGCTAAATTAGGGTCAACAGAAGCATGGAGTGCATTCTGAATTAACTTGTCTTGACGAAACCATACAGTAAAGATTGGGTTTGGCTCAGTGATAGTGGCTGGTGGAGTAACCGTGGAACTATCAAGATAGCCATACAAGGCATGACCATGAAAGAGCATGGTAATTTGAGCTTTCCAAGTAGAGAAATTGGTGGCTCCAATTAATTTAATAGGCAGTTGAGATGATGGATTGAATTGAATCAGTTGAACAATGTTGTTAGATGATGACCCATCAGAATTGGTAACAACGATTGACATGCTCGAGGAAAAAAAAACGAACTGGTAAAAGATTATAATGGAATAGGTTTGTTGATGTAGCCTATAATGGCGCAGGGCTCTGATACCATAAAGAAGCTACAGAGAGTTGTATGTGGAAAGAGTTAAAATTGTATTACTCGTATATTATATTTATAGTACAAAATCTCCTTAAGTATTGGATCAGAGGTTAGCAGGATTTACATGAGTACTTATCTAGTTCTACATAATAATTATCTATAGTTACAACAATTACTAGATAAGATAATGGCCTCAGTGAGCTGCTGCTGCTTCGTTATCTATTATAACTCAATGACAAACTTTGTGCGCGGTGAGGGGCCCTATATGTAGTATGGACCTTAAGCTCAAAGGAAATGGTATATCAATCAATATCCGCAGACTGGACCACCAGGAACTTCGACAGTTCTTCAATCTCCTCATTTCCACTCAATGCAAACTTCCTTAAATCTCCGCTCGTATTCAATCCATAGAATGCACTTCAATCATGATAGTTGCATTTGTATAGCGACAAGCCACCAAGTCATTGAACTTCATTGATTTGGTATCAAGTCAAAGCAAGGAAAAAGGGTGATATACAATGTCTAGGACTAAACTTCGGGGATTGTTACTTGTTAGTTGCATACAGGGCCTTAGATTGTTCCAAAGCCCCCAAACTCTAATTCTCAAGATAGATTGAAAATTTTGTCACTAGACTTGTACAGCCAAAAATCCAGGGATCTCTGAAGTCTGAGGATCCGTAAGATCCACTTGTTAATGCTCATGTATATTAACTCCACAATAGTATGATATTGTCCGCTCTGGGCCAAGCTCGCACGGATTTGTTCTTGGGCACATCCCAAAAGGTCCTACTAATGAAGTTATCTGGTTGCTTATATACTAGCAATATGCCCCTCCACAAACGATGTGGGACAACTCCCAACCCTTCACACATCGGGCTCGACACCTGTCGAATCTGCCTCCTTCAGTGTGACCAGGCTCCCCCTTGACCTATACTGGTTCTTGGTTTGAGGGGAGGATTGTTGGGTTGTGTCAACCCAAGTACCACATCGAATAGATAATAGAAAATTTTCTGGTATATAGAGCAGCCAATTAACTCCATTAGGATGAGGCCTTTTGGGGTAACCCAAAGACAAATCCATGCGGGCTCGGCCTAGAGCGGATAATATCATACTAATATGGAGTTAGGCCTATTTAGCAAGCCCAACAGTGGTATCAGAGCAAGGTTATAATGGTCCATAACAATCTCACATGGACTCCCAGATGGACCAAGGAAGAGGCGGGCTACCCCAGGATTGGGCTTAAGGGGGTGGCAGACAGGCCTTCCAGTATGGGCCTATGGGAGGCAGAGAGCCAGATGGACTTCCGGTATGGGTCAGGGGGGAGCCTAGTCACACTGAAGAAGGCAGATTCGACAGTTGTCGAGCCCGATGTGTGAAGGGGGAGATTGTTAGGAGTTGTCCCACATCGTTTGTGGGAGGGGGCAGATTGCTAGTATATAAGTAACCAGATAACTCCATTAGTATAAGGCCTTTTGGGACATTTCCAAAAACAAATCCGTGCAGGCTCGGCCCAGAGCGGACAATATCATACTAATGTGGAGTAAGCCTGCTTAGCAAACCCAACAGCAAATTTAAATTTCAATCTTACCCATCCTTGACGGTTAATAAAATATGTTTTTCTTTTTTTGCTATAATAATAAAATATGTTTTGTTTAGAGGTATATGCTTCATTTTTTAGAAATCCTGCTGAAGAGACGCTGTCAACTAGTTTTGGGTTTCAATATGTTTACTAAAACTAGCGATATAATCTAGTTTTGATTTTTTGGAATCTCAAAAATGAAATATCAAAGTCAGATTTTATCATTATTCCTTGAGCCAGTTAGCAAGTTTTAGTAATCCTATAGAAACTCAAAACTAGCTTTACCCACATATGTTACCATTTTCTAATTTTGGGTAATTTAAATTTTTAACTTTACAAATTAAATTAATTGATGATTAGTTTGACTCAAATTTACAATGAGTGACCTACTTAAGTTTTTTGTGATCAGTTTGAGTCAAATTTACAATGAGTGACCTACTTGAGTTTTTTGGGTGCAGTCAGTCACCATATTTAACCCTTTCTTACGCTTTAAAAAAAGAAATAGTAAGAAACTAAAGACATAAGTTTAATTACTTGTAATTAAATTATATATTGTAATCTTGGATTGTTTATAATTTAAAAAATATGCATTTGTGTTTTATTTATAATTATCAAAATTAATTATAACTGTTTTGTATAAATTTAAAGCAGTAAATTTTAAATAAGAAATATTTTCAGATTATACATAACTTGGTGAACAATGTCTAATTTTAAAATTTTGTCATTCTATAGTTGGGATAAAATTGTAAACATGTATGTAAAATTAATTCATTGACCGATCAAAATAGTTAGTTTCTAAACAATGTTTCATTTTAAACTTTTATCAATCTATAGTTGGGATAAAAGAGGGTCGTTTGGTTCAAATAGTGGTATGGGGTTAGAATCAGGAATCGGGTTAAAGTGGTATAAGGTTGAGGTATCATTTCTGATATCATGTGTTTGGTTGAGTGCTGGAATGAATATGTTTGATTTTAATTTCGTAGGGATTGTCTTTATAAGATTTCCACCTCAGACGAACACTTTTCCTCTTGAATCATAAAAGGAAATAAAACCCCTCAAATAATCTCATCGATAACAGTCAACGAATAACACTTCAAAAATAACGACAATCTGAAATTGAGTTATACTTCATGGTAAACAAAAATGAAGTAGTTTGTTATTCAATTACTTATAATTTTGAATGGGTATTCACAACGGGAACGAAAAATAGAATACTCAAGTGACAGAAATTTGATAAAACTAGGTGAGAATTATATTTGAATGGGCGACCTGGTTAGGTCTCAATTAAATTATCCTTTGAAAGTTTCATCAACTTACATTCCTTCATAGAATGCACTTGAATTTGCTTACACAATTTGATTAGAAGTTGCACTAGTGAAACAATAGCTAGTCAATTTCAAGAAACATTAACAACTAGCTAAACAAAATAGCTAGCTCAATTAGTTTGGCATAGAACGATTAGCTATATTTTCATCATATCATTTAAAATTTAAACTAGTCAAAACAATCAACAGTGTTTCATGAAGGCATATGCAACTAGGCAGTTTAATATGTTAGTATAAAATCTCAACATCGTTGCCGCTAAAAAATTTGTGGCTACGCGGATAACAAGTCAAAATAAAGAGTCATTAAGCGCGGGCTGAAAAGGCATAGAAAAACTCTGAATATAATGTTCTTGGTATCTGGACAATCGATAACCACTCATCAAATTTTTCTTATCAATGAAACTGTCCACCCAAAGGTGCCTCCGCACACATAATTCATCAGATTCTCTAATAGAATTGAATTTGGATACCAATATCAAACTGATACCCTTAATATGATTTCAACGTTCGATATATAATTTCATCTTGAATGGAAGAAAGGAATGCCCGAGAAAATTTTGAATATTAGATCACCAATGTTCTAATCAAATAGTTAGATATTTATGAGTTCGAGTGAAGAGGTCAAGTATGAAAGAAAAAATGTCAATATTTATCAAAGAATATTTGTCGGTTAGTTGAGGAATTGTTTATCAGACATTCCTTGGATAATTAAAAGAAAGTATAAATAGGTCTGAGCCGAACGAGATAATCATAACTTTGAATAGAAGTTCATGGATAAATTAAAAGACTTTAAATAAGTCCTGGTTTAGAGAAAATAAATCACCACTTTGTTATTCCACATTGTCGAAGTAGAAAACAAAAGAATTACTCGACATAACTTATCACGGTAACACGAATGATGAACAGTTTGGAGGGAGTAGTGTAATAGCAAGTAAATACCATAATGAGTCAATGGTTATTTCTAAATCTTGTCATCACCAGCCCAAGGATGATCACATCTCCTCATCTTCGTACTTCCATATACCAACTAGCGTTTCTCTCAACATTTGAAATTCGCTTATTAATTTGGTTTTCGCAAATATGTCTGTCATTTTAGTGCTTTATGATGAAGACCTTACTCCACATCATTCTAAAAGCACTTGCTAAGTCGATAGGGTCCTACTACATGCGTTGGACATGAAATACAAGTGGCCAGTTTCTCCTTGGGAACAAATCAAAGAGATCTGTTAGGGATCTCAATGTAGTCCATAAGTTCAGTGGCATGTGTGTGCAGGTGAACATATGTTACCAAAAATATAGAGGACTACGAGTACATACACATACTCTCTGATAATATTTCCCACCGAATAATTTCGCTCTAGACTCACTGGTCTCTTCTTTTGAAAGGTACTAAGATCGTCCCATCACTTGTTATAACCGCACGCAACTCCATTAGAGACATGCCATCAACTCTCAACATCCTTGATCTCTAGGTTAAAATATCATGGCCTAATGTATGAAGCATACTCATAATATCATGTAGCGTGCTCGTCTTATGATGACGTTCTCATAATATGTTAAAACCTTTCTTAAGGACCATAGAGTCCTCAATGGTATAGTGGAGACTATTTCTGATGAAATCGTGGTTCGTGGGGTAATTGAACCCTTTTAGACAAAACAATACTTTCAATTAGTCCAGGTAACTAAATAACATCATATGCGTAAAGAGATTCAGACCTCTGGGTCCACACAAAGGATGCATCCTCATAGGCACCCTATAATGAACTACGAGTAACAAGGTTCATGTTATCCAAATCAACCTATGGTGTTGGTAACATCGTCTTTACCACGAATTCTATGGAGACTCAGCTCATCTCTATATCAACGTCTTTTCCAATTCATATAAGATTCTAAACTCTCTTCTCCTTATTCTGATGATCTCTAATGATTTCATTGGTCTTAGTATAATATCTCAAATGCACATTTCAACCTAACTTACTCATTGGTACTACATCCAGTAGTCCAATTATGAACTCTATATGAGCTCTTACGTTAATCTCTCATTTAGACGTAATTCTTAACACTCTCGTCGTCTGATACCACTTCTGTAATGCCCCAATCTGGGGTCAGGAATCTGAGTCGTCATGCATCCATCCAATCAAGTGAAACCTGTATTTAACTCATTAATCCAACAAAACTACATCAGATACCCCAAATCCTTCACACACACACAAGTTATAGTCTTAGAAACGATGTACAAGAAGTAACATCTGTTATTACAAACCAAATTTACTTACCAGGATCTCACACTATTACTCACAACCTCTACATGAAGTTATGATAATTTCTAATACAAACTATGACCTATCTGAATGCTCTGGCCCACCTGAGGCAAAGTTGCAAAGAGTCTACGAAAAGTCTATGCGTTTCTCCGCACCACTGCAGACAATTAACTCCTAACCGAAAAATTGGTTATCTGTTCTTTTGTGACATTTAAAAGAAAGCAAGAGTGAGCAATAAAGCTCAGCAATAATGTGAAACAGTATTAAAATGACTGTTAAAGGGAATAATAGGTTTATATAATACTCACTTGAAATAATATAATTTCAATAATGCAATCAGCCTTTTTCAAATCATCTGAGGATTTTGATTTCAAATCGCTTTATCAATACAATCAGCAAATGAGCACCTAGGCTCTAGTCACAATATCAGCAAATGAGCACCTAGGCTTTATCAAATCGCTTTATCATTACATCTTTGTTTAATTATTCCAATGTGGAAGAATAGGACATTCACTGGAGCACCTGATATACGATGATCAGTCGGATGCCAGAAATCATATGTTCTCTACTAGTAGAAGGACAACTCCCTAACATCCTGGTTGTCACCCTAGCCACATCCGAGCACGAATCTCCTTTCTTCAGGGCAACCCGTCTTCCTATAATGTGGTACATTCGGTAGCCCAGCCAGTAACCTCAGCACCGAGGTCTACCCCTCCTTGTCCTTTAAGAAACCCTATCATATACTTGGAACTCGAATTAAATCGAAGTCCCCCAAGTGTACTGCTTGTTGATAGGCACAACTCTTTATTTATATATGTACTTCCAGAAGTTTGAAGGAAGTACTAATAAGTGTGTGTTGACTGTTGTCAATTGAAGTATATTATAAGAGGAGTATTAAGTACAACTTATGGTACTGTATATAGTACCCTAAAATACAAGTTTATTATACTCAAAAGTACTTTTATAAATTTTAAGAGTCTGAAGGACATTTTAAAATAAGGTTCTAGAATTAACTCTATGGGCCCCACAGTGATGACGTGGTTGCTAACATAGCTTGCTGATGTGGCATGTGGGTCCCATATTGTGGGGCCCACAGTGATGACTAGGCATGCTGACATGGAAGATAACGTGGCATGTGGGCCCCACTTTGTGGGTCCCACTTTTTGTTGGTATCACATCTGCACATAAGGTAACACTTTAGTAGCTAATGTAACAATTTTATACAAGCTACTGAAACATTTAAACAACCTACTGTAACACTTTATGAAGCTATTGTAACACTTTACCCAGAAAAAAATGAAAAACTACTATTAGTATCTACGCAATCCCAAAAGACCAATTCATTACCACAATAAGATCAATTCTACGAAAACCAATCATCCAATTATCCAAACTGATATCCAACTGCTAAAGAACTAAGTTAAACTAGTTAAACAAACCATTAGTCACATGTCTACAAGAACTGACAACCATTTTTAACTTAAACTAGTTCACGAGATGACTTAATAATAGCGTTATAAGATTAAACTTAAATCAGTCATACTAAAAGCTACCGCCTCCAGTTATGGGTGTACCATCATCATTGTCACTTGCAGCAATGACACACAAGTCCTGGATATCAATTATGATGTCCGGGTTGGCTTCCCCAAGTCTTTTAAGAATAATTGTCACGTTCTGCTGCACCTTTTGCTCAACTCCTTCTTCAACAGCCTTTACTTTCTCCTGGAATTCGGACTCGACTTTCTTCACTTTCTCCTTCAATTCAGCAGCAAGGCCTTCCTTTATCTTTGTGGTAAGCTCTTTCACATATGTTACTGTTGGCGCCTTATAATTCTGTAAGTTTCACATATCTTTGTGCATGTGAAGGAGATAGTCATGGTGTCAAACAACAAAACTCTGATCTGGCATCTACAACTTGACACATTAATGAATCTAAAGTTCACTGAAGTTGATGCATTTCCCCCACTGATTGAAAAGACTGGAACAAATAACAAGGATCTTTATCTCGTGCTTTTCAACAGTCAGCCACAAAAGTTGTCTGAAATATATCCATATCCTAAAATTGTGATTTACCAATCTGGAACCAGACCTCATGACATAAATAAGCTGGCAATTCCTGGAGATTTGACTATGAAGAACAGAAGTACAATCATTCATGTCATTGAAAGGATACAGAAGAAGCCAGTATAGTTCATAGCAGATGAAATAGAAGTGTTGAGGATCTTGAAAGACTTTGTCAAAGATGGACATCTTGAAAGTGATGTGTCCTAAGTCCAATCATATATGATGACTTAAGAAAAGCTTTTATGTAATCTATTTTGATTTTATTTACATTAATAAAATATCTGTTTGATTTTATTACGGGCATTATCTATTTATGTGTTTAAGTAAGATGTATCATAGTTTAGAGTAATGATTTTAGAATTATAATGAGATTATAATAATGAGATCTAAAAGATGACAACTCTAAACTTAAATAGTTCCTGGTCATAGGATAACTAATTGGTAGTTAGTTAATTCGCAAAGATCGGTACATACTATGCTTGCTTCATTTTGAAGGATATCTGTTCTCATAGACATTTGTGTGGTGACACTATAGCTAGTATGTAGGTGCTTATTAGATAATAAGTTCACTGAACATGACTCGCACAGTTGAACAACTAATGGAGTTCACTCACGTGTCAGTAGTTGTTCACAAAGTGATGGTTGTACAAGTATCCTTAGACTTGAGGTCATTATAGTCATCTTGTGTACACTGACCTATACTTTAGTTTAGTTCTTAGTCTTTAGGGACAATAATAAGGGCTCTACTGGGTGTAGGAATTCGTACACGAAGATAGTGATTGATCGATAAAGGATCTGCCCCTTCTAGTGAAAGAAGAGAATGCCCTATGCTGTTCCACGTATGCTAGTTCAGGAATCTCTGGCTAGAGTGAATGAAATTAGAAAGAAGTTTCTAATTTGCATTAATCAGAACTAGACATAGTGAAGAAGAAAATATATGATTAAATTAGATAGGCTTGACACGAGATCCATGCCTTGTATTTAATCGGGATATTGTAGGGTAGAAGGAATTAATTGTACGGTAACTATTCACTGAATAGATTCTTGATATTCTAAGCAGTGAATTCATATTATCCGGATAGTCGCGATATGCTGAGAAATAACCCTCACGATGTAGAATAAATATGATTAATTTATTAATTGTATTTAATGAATTAAATGAATTCATATAAATGATAATAAAATAGTTTTATTATTATTTATTTCTACTACCGGCTTAATAATGAACCTACAGGGTCACACCATAAAAGAGAATGATTTATTGGTGGAGGAATTAATTAATAATAGCTAGTCATTATTT
>PHNY01018898.1:3081-13551 GCA_003724115.2 Anethum foeniculum
GTTATTGTATTATCATATTTAATAATAAAATAATACATAATAATTTTTTAAAAATATTATTATAATGCCGCAGCGAAGCGCGGCTTATTTTCTAGTTATAATATAAAAGATATGTTTATATAACCGAATTTTTGTAAAGATTCTTATAATTACACTGTTTAAGTACAACTATCTTATAGATACGCGGACTTCTTTTAATATAATATTATTAGTGTTTTATATTTTAATTATAATATTAAAAATATAACATTAGTTATAATAACAATAGTTGAATTAGTGACCTGTATTGTTTAAATTAATAATATAAAATTTTAATTTGAATATGTTATTATCAGACTTGAACTTTAGTCCTTTGTTAGAATAGTTTAAATATATAATATTTTTTACTATTAAATTTGATGGTTCTTATTTATTTACTGAAAATTTAATAATTATATACCTTTTTACAGTTGAATGAAACTAAATTAACCAAATTATCAACAATTACACCATATTTAATTATCGAATTTTCTACCATGTGCCCATGGACACACAATAAGCGCGGAAATTCATAATTTTAAACCATTTTGATTGGTTCCAACTTTAGATAATGGTGGACCCCCCTGCATTCACAAAACTCCACCAATAAGATTAGCCCAATTTTATAAGTTTCCGCGCTTATAATGTGCCCATTGGCACATGGTAGAAAAACCGTTTAATTATTATAGTTAAAAAATATATTTATATGAACTCTATAATAAGTAGTTTAAGTTTGTTATAAAATCCAAAAACACTGTTGTGGCTGGTAACTCTAGTAGTCGGCAACTTGGCTCTTGCGGCTGCTGAGTGCCGGTTGTACTCCCGTTCTACGGTAAAATTGATCATATTTCATGAGATTAATTAAGTTTTCCGAGCAGTGTGAGCCGGAAACTCAGGTCTGAGAAATCTTAATATGAAATATATCCTACCGTGAGATCTTGCGATGTGAGTTTAATCAACGGGCTATTATAACAGACCCTAATATGCCATATGTTCTAGTACAAAAAAATATTACACCATAATTACATTCGAAAATATTAATGAATGATGAATCAACAAATTATGTAAGTAGTTAGTATCGTACGCAATCCAATTTACATGTGTTTTGTCTTACAATCTTCCTTTGTCTACTTTTTTTTCCCAAGAAATTAAGAGAGCATTGTATTCTTGTGCAGGTATACAATACAAGCACCAGCTCTGCATGTTTTCACATTTTTTGAATGAAAATTGAAACCAAAACTATTATATATTAATCATGCACTTGCAAACTTATTTAACTATAAATACTTACTTAAGATGTCAATCTTTACTAAATCAACAATGATGTTTTGAATAATTTTTTATTATGAAAATTTGTGATAAAATCAAGTAAGATTTGGGAGGAAACTGAGATCATGTACAAATGAGAGACAGTTCAATAGTTCATTCCTCAATTTAACTTCTCTAATTAATTTGGAAAGGAAAATGACACCATCCTCAGAATTGTCTTTAATTTTTTTTTAAATATATAACATGTGTCACAATATTATTAGACACTTGCTAATAATATAACGGACTCTCGGTGTGGACCGTATCATGTTATTTGCGAAAAAAAATTGTTTTTAAAATCTTTATTGTTTACTATACCCTGTTTATTAAATTTATCTTTAATGTTAGGTGCGACAATTGAAATAAATTCATAATTTGATAATTTGAAACACATAATTGACAAACTAACATTGTAATGTAATTGATACTGAATTCTAGTATACGAGAATCCGAAATTAGTGTAATCTAATATCCTATCTCGTGATATCCTAACTAGATGATTGTTGGCCTGTAGGAGGTCCTGGTAAGACGTGATTACAAAATAGTTGTTACAAAATGATATGATATGCTATCCTTGAACTAACAATATGCCGATAAAATAGTTGTCACTAAAAGGATGATATGTAACTAGCAATATGTGATTTATAAGGTCCATAAATAATTGTTGCTAAAGAGCCTGATATGCGATTCATGAAATTGACAAAATTAGCGTGATTCATGAAATTGACAAAATTAGCGTGATTCATGAAATTGACCAAATGGCTGTCGCTAAAAGTTCCTGATATGCGATTGATGAAATCCACAAAATTGTTGTTGGTAAAAGACCCTGGATGCGATTCACGAGAACCTGGCTATTTTCCCTGGTATGCAATATTTAATGACCTTTCTCCAAATGTTATGTTATTGGTCCTTGGTTACCAGTACAAATCTTCATGTCAATTTGATCAGGAGATACGACTGTTATGTACTAAACTCAGTCAAAATCAGAACCAGAACACAACTATTCATACATAAACAGGTAGATAGATATGTATCAGCTGCGTGATATGCTTGTAATCTTTAGTCTCTTCACAGTCGTTAAGAACATCCTGCATAAACCCAAATCAAACAAGTAATTAGCAAAGTTAGTACAAATTACTATAGCTTAATTTCTCCGACATTGTTCAGATATTGTATGAAACTATACTTAAGATTCTCATTAGTTGCAGCTAATAATCAAATAATAAGAAGTAAAATGTTGATTAGAGTATATAATCAAGTTGTAAATAAGATTTCGAGGCTTACTCCCAAGGAACATCTCCGACCATCATCCAGTCTCCGTCTTGATCTTGATATGTTAATACATGACTACAGCTATATCTCTTCCGATGAGTACCCTGTTCCCCTTCAGCCCCTGCACATTTTCAACTTCCGATATTATTAGTCCTTGCTAATTTTTTGATGTGATTAGTCGATGATAATTTAATTTAACTTGGGAGAAGACACTTACAGTGAATATTTGGAATGTTGAACATATGTTCCAAAGAACTGATCAAGTCTGGATAACCATGAAGAGCTAACACATCAATTTTTCTACCAATTCTACTGCCTTCCATTGTTACCTTCACAAACAAACTATTATCACCACTATTATTATTCATTTGCATCACATGTTTACTTGACGATGACGATGATGAGCCCGGATTGTTATTCCCCTCTCCCTCTGCTGTGATCAGTACTCCTCTTTGCATTAGTGTCTTTAGTGGCCAATTAGTTGATCCTTGTTGCCTGATCAACATACAACATTAGTACTAGTTGAAAGGAAAAGAAAAAAACCCTCGAAAAGATTCGAGACACTATGACAGAGCTGATATTGTACACAATACCTTGGAGAAGAGTTGGAGGTGGTGGTGGAAATGCTAAGGCCAAGACTAAGATCGGTGTGGAGATTTGATGAGGTTCTCATTGCTATAGATGAATCAAGAGTTTGGTAATTGCTACTGCTGTCTGTTGATGAGGCTGATGATGATGACTCTCTTGTTGCCCTGTATTTTCTCATCCCTCTAATTTGTTTCCTATCACTTTGACTACTTGTAGTCTGCTGCATGCCAAATGAAAGAAACAAGTTACTAATCTTACAAATCACTATGGACACATTCAAAACTATATATACTTATGGTAAGGGTAACATGGTATTTTTGCAGTGATTGAAGAGGACATCAAGTTCTCATCTATAACTGTCAATGCATTTTTTCTACTTTTAAAGGGGAAAAATACATAAGAGTCCGCAAATACGAGTAAGTAGTGTATTTTAATGACATAATTCTACAAGTTTCAGAATTATAAATATATTCCAGTATATTAATATTTTAATTTTTTTACATAATTTAGGTGTTGAATATAATATAAGATTTATACGAAACCATCCATTTAACACCTTAAGATCTTATATAGTTGGTCACTCAACATGGTATCTGGTTGACGGGGTCTCAAATTCGACCGGGATCTCAAATTCAACTTCTCATCATTACTAATATTCTTACAGTTTATTATTGACATGAAGATAATTTATGATATAAAATTCATATGATGTTTTTCTTTAATATCTTAAAATTTTAGATAAGCTGGTTACTCAGCTGGAAATGAGTACATGCTTATAAATATGGTGCCTCTTTTTAAATGCGGAGCAAACAAAAAGCTAATGATGTTAATTTAAAGACAAAAAGTGAAGATTACATTTAGAAACTAATAGAAAAAGTTTGCAGGTAGGAAGAAGAGGAGGGGCAGAGAAGTAAAAAGTTTGGTGGGGAGGCATGATTTTGAACAAGTTCCCATTGGCCTCATTTTTGTAGCCTATCCACCCGACAATAAAATCTAAACTCAAAACAATGTACTTAAAAACTCAACACAAATTCACAAAATCCAGCCGAGGTTCTTCTATACAATGCATGTTTCTGAACATTTGAGGCAACATATGTGAACTCTTGTATGTAAACAATGTATATATGTCTCATACATTGCACCACATGACTTTGACACTTTTCAACAAGATTTTTAGCCAAGCTCCAGTCTAATATAAAATTCTTTTAAGTCTTGCAGGTTCATCATCCGTTTGCTAAATTTTAAAATAAGTAACTTATGATTTAAAATAAATAAATGACTTATAAATAGTAAGTAGACAAATGCTAATAAGCATGTTTGGTATATATTAGAATTTTTTTACTTAAATAAATTAAAATAAATAAATAATTTTTAAATATGATTATCTTAATTCGTGAATTATAAATTAGATTAACATTTTAAAACATATATTTAAAAACTAAAGTTAATAAAAAAGTGAAAAATCAAAATAAGTTGAGAAAAAGTACGTCGTTACCAACATTCAACTTATCAGCATAAGTTGTAAATTCGGCTTATAAGTTGGGCTGACAAACACTTGTCGATAAGTACTTACGGGCTTATAAGTCAATAAGCTCACTTAATAGAAATGACAAACAGGCCCAATACTACTCTTTAAATATTAAAATTGAAAAACAGAACTAATCAGTTAAGAATTTATTAAATTTTTTTAAAATAATTTAAAATAATTAATTAGATTTATTTTAATATTTTAATAATATTTAGTTGAATAACCTTATTTTTAATAGAACATTTCATTTAAAATAATTCTCAATAATTAGCCAAAATTTAAAAAATTAATTAATTAAATATTTTTATAAAATTTATCGACAATTTTTCAAAAAAGTCGAATTTTTTTAAGACACTACTCTTGAGGGATAACGTTAACATGATTTTACGTTAGATGGAAAAAATAAAACATAAAGTACATATATTCTAGAGTATTTTACACGACTTGTGAATCGTGATAGATATACAATCTACCAAACAAAATTTACTTAAAAAAAGCAAAAATTCATCTAAACGTCATTCTTGATTGCATGGCCATTTCTAGCTAATAGCACTTTAGCCTATATTGATAAAGAACACAAATCAGATATTCACGTTCTTGAAATTGCTTGTTTTTCAATTCTACTCTTTAATTTGCTTGCTTAATGTTAGAGTATTGTCATGTTTGGTACAAATTATAATACAAATATTAGAGTTCAATTTAGATATTAAAAATATCAGGATAGGAATGTTCAAAAGGGAGATATCATGTAAATTATAAACTCAAGTAAAATTTAATTATGTATTATGCTTGACATTAAACAGTTATATTTTAAACAGTTATATATCCGGCGACGCAATCCGAGGGAATTAATCTATATTGAAATCTCGGATGAACTCCAAAAAATTATAAATCTATAAATTTTTAATTTTAAATCTTATTTCATCTTAAAAGTTTTTACTTAAATCCGGATCTATTTCAAATCAACATCTTAAAATTTTTATATTTGTTCATTATCGAAATTATAAAATTTGGAAATCGGTTTCATGTAATTATGTTTTCAAAATCGAGTAATCAGCTGATTTCCCAAACACTTGTTTTCAACATTTATATTCTTAGTTAAGTATTCGCTTAAACTTAGATCAGTAAATTTTTGATTTTCGAGCACACATCCAAACCCGTAAATTTCTGGAACACTAAGTTAATATTCAAATCTTTACATATATATAATCTCCATTTTAAGATAAATCTCGCTTTGACTTTTGACGTGTATAAAAATGTGTCTTTCATATTTTTTTATATTTTCTTAAATAAAAATATAAAATTTAAATTTTTTTTGAGAAAAAATTTATTTCGAAACGGAGAAAGTATACGATTACAAGGGAAGAGTAAGCAATGACAACAACGAGGCGCAGACAAACGGACAGGGCAGGGGAACATAAAATCCAGGGAGTCTGACGGTTGGAAACCTTTTACAAAAGCGAAGACATGACAATTTTATTATTTAGTCAATATCGAAGAAGATAGTCTTTACTTTGTTCATAGATTTTCAGTTTATTATACATATGAGCTCATCGAGTCTGTCATCCCCTTGGTGTATGTAATCACACCCGTCGGCCTGTCCTGGTCATCCTGCACAAGTGCTAGTTGTTTATTTATCCAACTACTGTAATAATACATTTGTACTTTTATATAAAGCATGCATGCACAGACGGCATACCATTATAACAGGAACCTGCATAGACATGGACATGGATAATCCTATACGATTAGCTGAACCAGGAATATAGTTTAGGAATGACAGAATATGTCAAACTGACCGAGCAGTATTATTATATATTTTTCAAAATTTTATACTAAAATTTTTATAAATTTAGACCGTTGACGAAAAGCAGGGTTCACTCTAGTCCTCCTAGTTCCGCGCATGTATACGAGCAAGTCTTGCGTTTAGCATTCAAATATTTTAAATTTTTTTAATATGATATTAGAAAGATACAATTTTTGCGTACGTTACGATTTCAAAAACTGATTTCGACTAGATATGTACTCCGTTTAGAACGAACTCGTATTTTGAATTAGGATATAATATTTCCGCTAACATTTTATACTTTCCATTTTATTTTATATTTTTAAAAAATCACGTATTTTAAAAATTGTAGAAAAATGCAATAATTCAATACATTTTTATACTTATATCTAATTCTAGCCGAATTTTGGAAAAAATCAAATTATATCGTATAAAACTAGTTTTACAAAAAGATAATGTAGGACATAAATCTTGAATTCATGTCTATGGCCGTCTAAAGATACAAGACAAAAGTGGTTTCAAAACAAAACATAATGTTTTATCATAAGTGAAATCGCACGTGTAGCTCTTTGCGTATCATAATTTACAAAGATCAAATATGGGAAATAGAGAGAGACGTGTTATGGAAGACTGCAATTTATTTAGGTGAAAAGGAAACAAAATATAAAGTAAACAAAGCCCATGTCTCCTCCCTTTGGTTGCATCATTAACATTGTAACCTTTGCTTGAGTTCCAAGCTTAGACTATATAAATCATGTTCCTTTGTTTTCATTAATTATAATTGATATTATTAATTATTATCATCACCGAGTATTTTCAATTTATTTAGAATCTTAAAATTATTATAGTGCAGAACATAATACTTTTTGTGAAATAAGTATGTTACAAAGTGTGTGAAATGAGTATTTATGTACTTCGCAAATTTACTTTTGATCGAAGGGTGATTTAAGGCTATACGTTCCTTTGTTAGGGGAATATTTTATACTTGTATTTATTTGATAAATACGTTTTTTTTTTTTTTTTGTGATATACGTTCATTATATCCAATATATTGGTGATAGCCTATTTATTATAAAACCCACAACACAGCCCAAAAAGGCCCGTAATCCTACTGGGCCCGGAGCCCAACACGTTTGAGTCTCCGAGTGACAGTGGTCCCCAACGAGCCTTGTCATTTCAGAATATTCCCTTAATCATTAGTTCGTATTCGTGAATACGAGAAATATGCCATGATTGTGACATGACAGCGCCTACCCAAGGTCCTCACACGCAACGGCGCTCCAGGCACACGTCAATCTCGGAAAAGCACACGCCAACCACAGAGAACACCTGGGGGACATGGATTTAATCCAAGACGTCCACGTCTCCAGGGTATAGAAGGTTCCAACGATCAGGATGAAAGGTACTAACCCCAAAACCCTATTTGGGAGCCTATAAAAGGGCACCAAAAAGGTGATTTAGGGTTACATTCCCTTTACTATTTTTTAGGCAGCTCTACTTTAATAATTCCCTCTACCCTTCTTCTCCGAACCTTATTCTTACTCTCAACCCGGAGTTGCTGCGAGGCCCGCACCCCCCTCCGGTTCTGTTTTGCAGGAACCCATATCCAAGCCATTTAGCCATATCTTGCAATTCGGAATCCAGGAGAGTTATGACTCCGGTGGAGGAGACCGGGGCCTAGATCCGAGTTATTAATTGGAGTCAGGGAGTTAAGGTGGTTGTGATTTGGTCGTCGTTATGGGTATATTAATAATTTTTGAAATAATAGCAATAAGTCGATTATTCATGACTACAAATATTAATTTATAAAATTAACTTGTATTTATTAGAAAAAGTTAATAAATTTATAGTATTAAGTTATATTGTTAAAAGAAGTTAATAAACTTATAACATTATCAGAGGAGGTTAATATGATTTGGTCATCATATATCCGATATATTTAAAAATTAAAATTTGTTAACAACTTATATTTGTTTTAAAGAATTATTATAATCTATAAAAATTTTAAATTAGATTGATATATTATAAAAAATCAAAATATGACCAAAAAAATATAATTAAAAAAATGTATTTATATAAATAATTTATAAAATGTCCCGTCCATTGCATGTGTTCAAAACTAGTAATTAATAAATACTTCAATTGTTAAAATATCCCGCATGATGGAAATTTGAAAAATAAAATTGTTCCTTTTATTAGTTTTCCACTGTTGGGCCTGTATACAATATCATGAGTAGGTCCTGAACTCATATAAGTTCTTTTTGTGTGACGAGCCCAAGGAACTTAAAATGGGCTACCTGCAGAAATGTTCTAAAACTCGTATCAGAAAACATTCCAAATATTCCGATATGAAAACCCGGGCCGGTTTGGCCCAGACGCGAAATTTAAATAGACGTCCTATTTTATGGCCCAGCCTGAAACCGAAAATCCTAATGTTAGAAAGTCCCCATAAAAGTCCGACGAACCCGAATAAATTGATATTTTAACAAAATGATTAAAGAAAATTACTAAAAACATAAAATTGATAACAACTTTTCTTTTTATTTTGTCAAAAGTAACGATTTCATATCAAAATATAATGTTGTTAAAAAGATTTCTTTCATTCAAAAAATTCATTATCTAACATTTGAACATGCACATATGATTAAAAATATTTAGAAAATAATAATTTAATGATAAAAAAGAAAACACTCAAAATAATATAGTGCATAGATCAAAATATATTATTCAAAATTGTAATAAACCGGGGATGTGCACTACAGAGACAAAATTTGGAATGGATTTATTTTGGGTACTTTGATATTTTTAATATTATTAAATATTTTAACCTTTTTTTACTCGATGCTCAAAATTAAAATATACTTCCTCGGTCTTCTTCATTTCTATATACTTTCCTTTTTTGATGTCCTATTCATTTCTATACATTTCAAAAATTACTAAAATTAATAAAAAATTTATAATATAAAAATTAACTACATTCCTCCGCTACACTCACTTTATACATTAAATATTGATTGACCCCATCACTTTACCCGCTTTTCTTACTTTTTATCATTAAATCAAATTTTTTCTTAACCATCGTGCCCAATCCAAACGGATACAATTCCAATCCAAACGGATACAATTCAACGACACGGAGAGTATCCGATTAAAAAAGCAATATTTTGAGCCTACAAATGCGATTGTATTACGATTTCAAAACCCATCCTTTCCCAAACTGACAAACTCTCAACACAACTATTCAAAATTGAAACCACCACACACTTACACACACTCCTCTCTGTCTTTTAAACCCAAATCTCGCAAACTGTGTGTAATAACTAAAAATGAATGAAGAACAAAACAGAGGAAAAATAAAAGACTGGTTGTTAAAAGAACTGGGTAAAGACTGGGAAGACGATGAGAAAATGAGGCCCAAATTCAAAGGCTTTAGTGGTCAAAGATCCGATTGGGAGCCCAATTACTTCTTCTGGAAAGACTTGATCATTAAACTCTCTCGTCATCTTGGTGTCTTCTTCATCAACTCTTCTCAGGTAAAGGTTTTATTATTCCGAGAGTTCAAGTTTCGTAAATGTGTACGTGAGTATTTAAATTTCTCGTGATTTAACTTAATGTGTACGTGAGTATTTAAGAAAGTAGTTATGATATATAGTAGTTTTACTGCAGTTAAAAGGTAAAATTTGTAGTCTAACGGATATTTTTTGTCCTTAATTATTGAATATCTGAGAGAGTGAGAGTTCGAGTCTTGGGGGAGGTAAATGAGTACGTGAGTATTTAAATTTCCCGTGATTGACCTTAATGTTTATGATCGAGTTAATGTTTATAATGGAGTCTGGTTAGGAATAAAAGTAGTTATGATACTTGTTAGTTTTACTGCAGTTAAAAGGTTAAATTTGTAGTTTAATTGATATTTTCGTCCTCAATTATTGAATGTCTGAGAGTTAGGGTCTCGGGGGAGGTAAATGAGTAC
>PHNY01018907.1:9060-19968 GCA_003724115.2 Anethum foeniculum
ATCTAGTACCTTAAACTCCATCATTTGAGTTGTTGAAAGAGCTCCTTCTCCCAAGGTCACAGGCAGTCTGATTGCTCCCATTACTCTTACTGCTTCTCCAGCGAAGCCATAAATCCATGCGTCTTCTACTGTCATATCACTGTCTGGAATATTTCATACACGCACTTCTCACATGCGTGTCCCGTCGGTATTTTGGGCCCTTCCTTCCGGATCTAGGCATTTTGGGCCGTTGTTGCTGAAATGTAGGTATTTTGGGCATTCTTTCATTTATTATCTTTCAAAGTATATTTAATAAATATCATTATTATAATAAAAATATTGAAAATTATTTATGTTTAACAAAAGAACACATAAGTTCTGCAAGTTGAACATATTTTGTATAAACTGTACATGTTTCATATGATAATACGTTCTTCAATTCTACTCGCAAAATATATAGAATTTTCAACATTTTTAATAAAATAATAATATTTATATAATATAATATACAAAACAATACATTTTACAATATTTTTATACAATATTTTAAGTGCAGAAGGTCTCCTAAGTCTTCAACCAAAAAACGATCTATATACAACTTAACTCTGCATATTAATCAAAAACTAATAAGGTTGGGCGATGATAATGGTTTTAAGTTGCAAATTTGAAAGCGTGTTGGCCAAAGCTGTCAAACACAGTTGCTTTTGTCCTACTGGGGTGTGAACAAAGAGACGCGTGATACACTTAAACTTCCGTCCTATTTGTATGTCAACACAGAAATAAATGTGACAACGAGGTGGGAACGAGGAACATATTAAAAATGGCAAAGTTTATGATGTTTCCATTTACGGATGATATAATATGAAGACCAACATGGACTTGGGTTGCCAAACTAGGCTGCGTGTACTGCGACTTTCCCAACTAATGTAGTACTCCTTCCATCCATTTCAAAATAGATGTTCACTTTCAAAAATTCACATATATTAATAAATGTGAATGTTGATGAAAAACGTTATATTAATTGCATTAATTGAGTATTATATGTGGCATATAGTTGATCTTGGAAATATAAATTAGAGATATGTGAACTAGAGTTGATTTTGGAAACATAAACTTGCATTGAAAGTTGAAGTGGACAACTAATTTGAAACAATTTTTTTCCCCTAAAGTGGACATGTATTTTAAAACGGACTCCCTCCGTCCCACAATACAAGTCTCTTTTGAAAAAATTACGCATATTAAGAAATCATTAATTTGATAATATTTTTCCACTTATACCCCTCATAAATAAATGAATGTAGACTCTTACTCAACCCTCATTAAATGTTATACAACTTTCAAGAAGGCTAATTTTGAAATAATGTCATTATATTTGCATTGGAAAGGAAAAATGGACATGTATTATGGGAAAAAAATTTCTTTCAAAAGAGACTAGTATTGTGGGACGGAGGGAGTAACAAATAAAAATGATACAAATCTAAATACGTATTTAAATAAGTTTTTTAAGTATGTAATACATTAAATCGTAAATATGATGAAATTTCGTAATTAAAAATATACTTGCTTATATCCAAATTACAATCTTTAATATCTAGACATGATAATTCAAATAAACGAATCCGTTTTTGTTCATCTTTTAATTTAATTTTCAGATCTTATATTTTGGATTATATCGAAACTCATTTTATGAGTCATATTTATATTTTGTCTAACTTAATTGAGCTTACTTAAGAACATTAAGCCATTAACTTAAGAATAATAATATCTCTGCGTCTTTTATAGTTGTTATTTTGATATATATATATATATATATATATATAATATAAGATTTAAATAAAATTATTTGTATAATTCACAAATTTAACTTTAGAAATAAATTTATAAGTACGATTTTTACGAAATTTAGAGGACCTGCAAGTACTCCCAAAAAATCAAAAAGACAACAAGAAGCAGATCAAAGTAAATAAATTTTTGTTTCATTTTTTAAACAACGACTAAGAAGAACTTAATTTCAGTTAGAATTTTAGAAATAATCATGTTCCGGATCCGGGTGGTGTTAAATGACCCCTTTAAATGCTAAAAATTCATACTCCCTCCGTCCCAATATACATGTCTCTTTTGGAAAAAAAACGCATATTAAGGAAATGATTAGTTGGATAGTATTTCCAACTAAATATTCTCATTTAATGCATTGAAAAGTGAGAATATAGTATAGTTTTACAAAGTCAAATCTTGAAAAATGAGAATATAGTATAGTTTTAGAAAGTCAAATCTTGGAAAATGAATAATTTTGAAAATTTATTCTTAAATTTGTATTGAAAGAAGAGAGGGACAAGTAATTTGGAACAAATTTTTTTATCAAAAGGAACATGTATATTGGGACTGAGGGAGTGAAGGTCTTGGGTATCATCCATTCAAGACTAGATACGCAGCCGTATTAATCATCACTCCAGTAGTATTAACCCCTCCCTCCGTCCCGATGATTAGTATACGTTTGGTTTGGACACAGAGGTTAAGAAAAAGTATAATTTAAGGTAAAAAAGTAAGAAAAGTGGGTAAAATGTTGGGACCGATCAATAATATATATATAAAGTGGGTGTAGTGGAAGAAAGTAGTGGGTGTAGTTGATTTTTATATTATAAAATTTTACCATTTTTAGTAACTTTTGAAATGTATAAAAATGAATGGGACATCTAAAAAAAGAAACTGTATAGAATTGAATGAGATAAAGGTAATAAAAATCAGCAGCATTCCTCGTAGTAGCAGCATTCCTCGTAGTAGGGGTGTTCGCGGTGCGGTTTTCTTCCAAAACCGCAAACCAACCCGCATATGCGGTTTGAACAAAATCTCAAACCGCACCCGCACCACGTAATACAAAAACCGCGTAAACCACACCACAAAAATGCGGTGCGGTGTGGTGCGGTTTATGCGGTTTGTGCGGTTTTTTTATTAAAATAAATATTTATACTTATTAGATGAAATGCGAGTAGAATTTAAGTAATGAAAACTAAAACCGAGTGTTAAGTATTAAGTTGTTTAAGATGCACATCTTCAAATGTATTGATTAATTACTAAAAAAGAAAAATATATAATAGAAAGTATAAATTTACACTAAATGAGGGATCTCCGTAACTATGACGAATTTAAGTTTTACAGGTGCATGTATGAGTCGCTGGAACGGTAGATATGTTACCTGTACATTCATATTATCTAACTATATAGTTATAACTAGTTATAATGCTAGTTTTGAACTAGTTATAAATATTGGAATATAGATGAGTTATTATAGATATATAATTGTATAATATATATAAATATAAATAAAAGAATTGCAGTGCGGTGCGGTGCGGTGCGGTGCGGTGCGGTTTGAACCGCATTATTAAAATGTCAAACCGCAACCCGCACCACACCGCGCGGTTTATCAAAAATGAAAACCGCAACCGCACCACAAGAATTTAAAACCACGTTTTGCGGTGCGGAGCGGAGCGGTGCGGGCGAATTATGCAGGTTGTGCGGTTTGATGAACATCCCTACCTCGTAGTAACTACAACTTGCCAAAACAGTAGAGACCTAATACAGTTCTTCACAGTTTCTGCAGTACCTTCCCTTTACTACTGTTAATTAACCAATCAAGAACTTTGCTTCAGTACCTCTTCCAATTTCAACGCAAGGCCTGCAAACCTTATTGCTCACAAGAAGACACAAAAGATTTGCACGACCAATAATTGCAAAAAGCCAACAGTTACTCTCATAGCGGTCATTAATAAATGTTTTTTATTGCAAGTGAGCACGATTAAAATAGGTCCTCGGTTAGCTGAGATGAACTGTCCCCCATACTTTCTGTCCAAATCTTTGTTAGACTTATGAAGTGATACTTTGTTTGGAATTCACACTAAACTTAGAAGACTACGGCGTGTTTGGTTAGTACTCCCTCCGTCGCATTGATTTATATACATTTGGTTTGGACACGAAGGTTAAAAAAAAGTGTAATTTAAGGAGAAAAAGTAAGAAAAGTGGGTAAGGTGATGGGACCCGTTAATATTTTATATAAAAAATGGGTGTAGTTGAGGAAAATAGTGGATGTAGTTGGATTTTTATATTATAAATCTTTACCACTTTTTAGTAACTTTTAAAATGTATAGAAATGAATGGGACATCCAAAAAAGGAAAGTGTATAGAAATGAATGAGACAGGGAGTAACTTGTAAGGGGCTTATTCTATTTTTTATATTCGTAAAAATTTATTGATGAATGTATGTCGAACCAATTTATAAGTGAAATTTACAACTTATAAACTGATAAGTCTAATGTTAGTAACGGCGTATTTTTTCTCAACTTATTTTGACTTTTCATTTTTTATTTATTTTAATTTTAAAAAATATATATTTTTAAATGTTAATTTGATTTAAAATTCACGAATTAAGATAATTATATTTAAAATTATTTATTTTAATTTATTTAAGTAAAAAAATTCTGACTTATAATTAAAATTATCTAAAACGTACATAACTCTTAGTATTCATATACTTATCATATATAACTTATATATGTCAGTTATACATCTATAAGTTTTTCATCTGGCCAATTTTTAGAACTTATTTCAAATAATTAAAATATGTACGCAAGTACAAAAAGAATATTGATACTTATTTTAAAAGTTATACATAGCGTAATAATACGAAATCACTGGGGCAACTTACGGATATGCTAATAATTTGCGTATTTTTCTAATAATGCTGCCAAAATTGACATTAGAGAAATAGTAAATAATAATATAATGATGATTTGACAATGTATAGTACTCTCTACGTCCCAATATACATGTCCCTTTTACAAAAAAAATTATCCCAAATTACTTGTCCATCTCTTCTTTCAATACAAATTTAAGAATAACTTTTCAAAATTATTATTTTTCCAAGATTTGACTTTCTAAAACTATACTATATTCTCATTTTTTCAAGATTTGACTTTTTAAAACTATACTATATTCTCACTTTTCATGCATTAAATGAGAGTATTTAGTTGGAAATACTATCCAACCAATCATTTACTTAATATGCATTTTTTTCCAAAAAAAACATGTATATTGGGACGGAGTAACTCTTTGGAATCTTTGACAGCCACCTGATGGAATGCTGTTAGCATGTTTTCTTCATATAATAACTATCAACACCATATTAATCAAGTGACATTGGAAACGGCACACTTAGCTTCAATCCTTATTTTAAAGTCAGTCGTCAAGAAGAGAGAGCATGCCTCTGGATTCTGGAACAGATTAAGAAATTGCTTGGACATAACATAGAGTGGGAAAATGGCATTAGATATGGGTTTTGGCCCACTTCGGAGCACTGATGTTTTTTGCCTTCCGTTTGTTTTCTATTCAGTATTCAGTACTCAGTTGCTCACATCGGAGTACTGATCATTTCAGTTTAGGCCCATTTTCTAAGAGCTTGTATGGGTCGGTTGGGCTTCTTAGATCCTATTCTTGAAGTGTTACTAACCTATTGGTTGGGCCTAGGCCCACCTAGAGACAAAGGCTCAATAGCCCATTTAGATGAAATTACAATTCTACAAATACACTTGTAAAACACATTGTAAAGGGATCGGAAATACTGTACTCCTAACAATGGCGCTAGAAGGAGCTCCAACCTCCCCCTAAAAACATAAAATTAGCTATAAAAATCAATAATCACAGATCGACCTTAATTCTTGGAATATAATGAAGAATGTCTGACGAAGGGTAAGATACCAGCAAACTCCCAGCTACAAATACCAAAAACATAGCTACCACTAAGAGATCGGAGAAGAGCAAAGCTCCGATAACTCATCGGAATCTATTTCCAGGAGGAGGCGGTCCAAACAATGGCGAGAGACCGAGCAGATCAGATCCGATGTACGAAAAACATAGAGTTAATAAAGATATGCGAACTCGAGTCCTCACTCCACAACGCAAACAAGTATTGACAAGTGACGCTCAATTACATCTAGAAAAAATCAAGAGGCAAAACAAAACTCCTGAAAAACTAGTTGCCACTGATAACGTCGACGTCGACGACGAATTACGCCATCTAGACACTGAGCAAAGGATATTAATTGAGAAGGTAAAGTAGCGAATGGAAATAGCACGGTTACAAAATGAGCTGGATGAGGTTTTGGAGGAGCATATCTCCTCGGAGTACTAAACTGAAAACTACGAATCTTCATGGAGGACATCCACGGGAAGTGAATACACGAGAACAAAGGAGTCTTCAGGTTCATTTTCTTATAGGAGGCGCAAGCGCAGAGTTGAACTCAACGAGTCCTCCGAGAACGGAGACTATTACAAGGAAAGGAAGTCAGCTCCAACGAGCCTCACAGAGGACGATGTACGGATGTTCAAGGACTTTATAAAATCCCACTCGGGGGAGACGGAAATCTCCTCGGAGAGCCCGCTATAAAAAAGGATTGAAAGAGCTAAGATAAACAGAGACCTAAAGGTACCCTATATTGATCAATTTGACGGATCCGCGGACCCCGCAGACTTCATTCACCTCTTTGACGGTCGCATGACCTTCAATGGACACTCTGACGTGGCGAAGTGTCATACTTCTCGATATGCTTAAAGGGCCCAGCTCTCATGTGGTACAACAATCTCCCACCAAGGTCTGATGTGTTTATTTTATATCTAACTGTTAGATGCTAATTCTCAATGATCAGGAGATGCTCGGGATTCGATTGTTGTTTGATGTCATCAGTATTTGACAGGCCATCAGAGTTTAGCTCGTCGTCAGTATTTGACAACTCATCAGAGTTTGGCTTATTGTCGGTATTTGAGAGACGTCAGTATTTTGATGCAGTGGTTATTGAAGATTGATTCTGTTCCTTAAAATGAGGGACATATTATCACTAGCGCATGAGTTATAGGATTTTGAGTATTCAGTTCATGATATGTATTATTTTCTGTTAGTAATTGATAGGGCATATCTTAGAATTGATATTGTAGCTGTATGTTATATAAACACATTTTAGGTCATCACATTTCGGTGATTAACTCGATTATTGTACGACCTAGCAGCTCTCAAGAACATCAGTATTTCTTGAGAGAGTTTGTAACATTTTTTATCAGAAATATAAAGAATTGTTATATTTTCATACTTGTTCGAAACATTTATACAATTGTATCCAACCCTCCCTTAAACAATTGTATCTTACTGGGCAACAAGTGGTATAAGAGAAAGTAATATCAGAAAAGATCAAAGATGTCTCTGAATAAGTATGAAAGCATTAAAATTCCCATTCTGAAGAGAACCGAATATCCAACATGAAAGGTAAAAATGTTGATGCATTTAGAAGCTGCTGATCCTGATTATCTAGATGTAATTAATGATGGGCCACACACACCAACAAAGTTAGTGCCTGGAACTGATACTGTTCCTGAACATTATCAGTTGAAGGAAAAGAGAGAATGGACTACTGAGGAGAAAGCAACTGTTCTCAAAGATGCAAAGGTAAGAAATATTTTGCATAACAGTCTTGATTATGTTATGTCAAACAGGGTTATAGCCTGCAAAACTGCAAAGGATATCTGGGATGCATTGGAGACTCAATGTCAAGGGACAATGTCTATCAAGAAGAACAGAAGAGTTGTTCTCGTTCAGGAATACGAACACTTTGAGGCCAAAGCTAATGAGAGCCTCACTGATATCTATGATAGGTTTCTTACTTTGCTAAACAATCTATCACTGGTAGGAAAGGTGTATGATCTTGAAGATTCTAACACAAAGTTCCTGAGGGCACTGAATGAAGAGTGGCAAATTCAAACCTCAATCATAAGACATCAATATGATTTGGATTTGATTTCTTTGGATGAGATCTATAGAATGTTAAGAACTCATGACTTGGAGGTTCAACAGAAGAAGGAAATGAAAAACAACAAAGGGAAGTCAGTTGCTTTGAATGTAAATGTTAAAGCTACAAAAGTTAGGACGGTTGAGAACTCAAGAAAGAAGAACTATCAACCAGAATCAGATACTGATGATTCATCATCAAATCCTGATGATGATACTGATTCTGATACTGACTTACACATGACAGATCCTGATGTCATGCAAATGACTGCTATGATAGTTAAGGGTTTCAACAGGATGAGGTTCAGGAAATCTCAGAAGAACAGAAACTTCAGGAAGAAATTTTCTGGTGAAGACAAGAAGTTTTCTGGTAAAAGAGAAGGCAAAGACTTCAGATCTGGAAAGGTGGACAAATCCAAGGTTAGGTGCTACAACTATGATGAAGTGGGACACTTTGCTACTGAGTGCAAAAAGGCTAGAAATGACAAAGGAAAGAGCAAATCCCTAATCACTTCTAACAAAGACTGGATGGATTTTACTGATTCATAGAATGAAGAAACAAGCTATGCACTGATGGCTAGCTTTGGGAACTCTGATGCTCCTGATGTAAAGGTATCAACTACACTATTTGGTTTTGATACTGATAACATGTCTGAGTTAAAGTCTTTCCTTAAAACACTTCATGGAAATTTTAATAATAAGACTCTAGAGAATAATAGACTGTTAAAAGAAATTGAGGAATTAAAATCAAGAAATGAACAGTTAGAGTCTGATTTAGTGAACATGAATGAAGTTCAAAAGGAATGTGATAAGGCTAAACATTCAGAAATGATAATTCAATCCAAGTACAGTAAGTTAGAGACTGCCTTAGAAAATAAAAGAAAAACCTTTAAAACTTGGACTGCTTCAGGTAAAAAGGTACATGGAATGATCAGTAAAAAGAACTGGAGAGAGTGTCTTGGATATGTAGATGAAAATAAAGATATTGATATTGAATATGAGATAACACTTCAAACTCCCATTAAGTTTGTTGCTTCAGGATCTAGCGAACTCAAATCTACCTTTGAGAAGGGTTCAACATTTACATTCCAGAATAAGGAGGAAATGCCTAAGCTAGAGAAGAAGAAGAAGAACAAGGAAATAAGCAAACCTGTTAAAAAGGAAAAGAATGTAGGACTTCTGTCAAGAGGACAGTTGAAAAAAAAATATCTGAGGTTACTGACAAACCTCAAGTAAAAAGTCCTAAAAGAAATAAAAATGGAAAACAGGGATCTCTAAAGAAAATGCTTATAAGTTTATTCCCAATGCTCCTCGAAAAACTTGCTTTAATTGTGGTAATTCTAATCATCTTGCTGGTGATTGCAGGAGAAATAAAAAAAGAAAACTGCTATACCTAAGTCTGATGTTAGAAGTAGAGCAGTATTTTACAAACCACAAAATACTTGTTTTCATTGTGGTAGCAGTTGGCATTCAATCTATACCTGTAGTTTTTATCATGAGTTGTATCATAATTTTTATGATCCATTACCCAAGTTCAATAAAAAGGCTCATGTTAATAATACTGTTAAATCTGCTAAAGATGTATCTTTCTCTATCAGAACAAATCCTGATAAGGTTAATTCTGTTACAAGATTTCTTGAATCACAAAAGCTTAAGTTTTCTAAAAGGAGGGCCCAACAAGTATAGGTCCATAAAACTTCTTCTAATTAATCAAATTTCTGATTGCAGGGTAACAGGAACAATGTACTTGTTTTGAACATTGGATTTTCAGGACACATGATGGGAAATAAATCCCTGCTATCAGGATTTGAGAGGAAGGCTGGCCCAAATGTATCATATGGTGATGGAAACATAGGACATACACTGGGATATGGCAACTTGGTGATTTCAAATGTTGTTTTAGAGAATGTAGCACTTGTTGAAGGACTGAAGCACAATCTTTTAAGCATCATTCAAATTACTGACAAAGGTTATCATGTTGTATTCTATGAGTCACATTGTGATGTGATTCATAACAAGTCAAAGAAAATGGTTCTGAAAGGATGTAGACATGGAAATATCTATGAAGTAAGGCTGCATGCAAGCACTGATAAAGAAGCTACTTGCCTAATATCTAAGGCATCAGTAGATGAGAACTGGAATTGGCATAAGAAGTACTCCTATCTGAACTTTAACACAATCAATGAACTTGCTAAGAAGGAGCTGGTGAGAGGACTACCAAATATGCTTTACTCATCTGATGGACTATGTGATACATGTCAAAAGTCTAAACAAAGAATAGTATCTTTTAAAAGCAAGACATAATTCTCATTCTCTAAGCCATATCACATGTTACATCTGGATCTCTTTGGACCGGTGAACATAATGTCCATCAACAAAAAGAGGTATACACTTGTAATTGTTGATGATTTCACTAGATACACCTGGGTTTATTTCTTGCACAGGAAGGATGAAACTCCAGAAATTCTTCTGGACCATGTAAAGTTAATTGAGAATGGATCCAATTTCAAAGTAAAAATTTTGAGAAGTGATAATGGTACTGAATTCAAAAATGCAAAAATGGAAGAATTCTGTGAGTATAAAGGCATTCAACAACAATTCTCAGCTCCTGGTACACCTCAACAAATTGGTGTTGTTGAGAGGAAGAATAGAACACTTATTGAAGCTGGCAGGACATTGTTAGAGGAGGCTAAACTACCCACATACTTCTGGGCTGAAGCAGTTAACGCAGCCTGTTACACTCAGAATATTACTCTGATAAACAGACATGGTGTTACTCCTTATCAAATGCTGAAAGAAAAGAAGCCAAGTCTCAAACATCTTCATGTTTTTGGATGCAAATGCTTCGTTCTGAAAACTCACACTGAACAACTGGGAAAGTTTGAATCAAAAGCTGATGAAGGAATTTTTATTGGCTATTCACCATCAAAAGCATACAAAGTTTTCAATATGAGAACTAATACTGTTGTTGATTCCATAAATATATCTTTTGATGATAAGAAAATTCCTGGTTTTGAAGAAGACACTCATGAAAGCTTAATCTTTGCAAATGAGAATGCAAAGTTAGAATCTGCATTAAATCCTGATAGATCATTAAATCCTGA
>PHNY01018919.1:5972-16532 GCA_003724115.2 Anethum foeniculum
AGGGTCACAGCATGCAGTTATTTATTTATGATTTAAGTTAAATATTGATATTGGAATTAAAGACCGTAACGACTCGGATCCCCGACCCCGGATTTGGGGGTGTTACATGCCCCTAGAAAATAGTGTCAGAATTGTGGATCCAAAAATCACAACTCATAAGTGTAAAATTCTTGTTAACCCTGACATGAATGTAATATTTGGTGCATCTGGACACATGAAAACAAATTTGCATGTTTCTTTTTGTGATAAACCAAACTTCATGATGTGCTATGTGACTGCTATTGCTCAACATATCACTGTTAGACAAAATCTTGACAAAATGCACTTGAACAATTCACACACTAGTACACACTGTGATATAGGAAACTCTTCTAAAGTTGGAAATGTTGGCACCTCATCTAAGTCACAGAAAAACACTTCTGAAACTAGGAAAAATATGAAGCACCCTGTATCAAATGTTATTAATGTTAAAACTGCTCCAAAACCATCAGGACCCCAACTTGTTTGGGTACCAAAATCAACCTAGAACTTTTTGTGAATGTAGGGCAAGAATAAAAGAGTTAGGTGGATCTTGGACAGTAGATGCTCAAGGGACATGACTGGTGATATAGCCCTACTATCACAGTTTGAAGAAAACTCTGGCTTATTGGTTACTATTGGAGATGACAACAAGGGTCTTACCATGGGTCATGGAAATGTGGAATATGGAAATGTCATCATTGAAGATGTAGCATTGATAGAAGGTCTAAAGCACAATCTATTGAGTATTGGGCAATTTACCGATAGAGGATTCAGAGTGGAATTTGATGGAGATCATTGCTCAATAACTCATTGAATAGAAAGAAATATGCTCTAGTAATGGTGGATGACTTTTCAAGGTATACTTGGGTTGAATTTCTATTTTCAAAGGATGAGGCACCTAAAGTCATCATAGAGCGTATAAAAAGAGTTGAAAAAGAAGCCCAAGGCTCATTAGTTGTAGCCCTCAGGAGTGACGGTGGAACTGAGTTTAAGAATGTCATTTTGGAAGCCTTTTTCAAGGAAAAAGGTATCTCTCAACAATTCTTAGCTCCTAGGACGCCTCAATAAAATGGTGTAGTGGAAAGAGAGAATAGAACACTCATTGAGGATGCCAGAACAATGTTGCTAGATGCTAAGTTACCTACCAGTTTTTAGACTGAAGCCATCAAGACTGCCTGTTATGTACAAAATAGAACATTAATCAATAAGAGGAATGGAAAAACCCTTATTCTTTAATGACTCGTAAGAAGGAATCTCTAAAACACCTACAAATGTATTGTGTTGAAAAATCAATATGAGTACATTGGAAAATTTGATTCCAAGTCATTTGAAGGTGTTTTTCTTGGCTACTCTCTGGAAAGGACAGCCTATAGGATCTATGTTCCTGAACAACAAAAGATCATGAAAAGCATGGGTGTATCATTCAATGATACAACCTTTCCTGAAAATAAAAATAAAAAATGGGGCAGACAATGAGAAACTGAGATTTGAGAATCAAAGCTATCTTGAAGATTCTGATAAAGATGATTCTAATGATGATGGTCAAATCAATCAGGAACCTGAAAATGAGAATGAAAGTGAATATCTTAGTAATTCATTTCAGAATGATCATGATGTGGTACCTGAGGCTTCACATGTGCAAAGTTCTATTAACACAGGGAGAGTATCCAACTAAGGGGGAGTGACTCTAACATGATCACAATGAAGATGTTGAATCCGACCAAAGACATGGCCATGTCAAAAAATGGGACAGAAGTCACACTAGGGATCAAATCATTGGTGATCCCAATGATTGTGTGAGGACTAGAAGGAATGTCTTCAATGAATGTCTTTATGGTTGTTTTCTATCACATAAGAAACCTAAGAGTTGAAGATGCTTTGGAAAGTGCTAATTGGATTGCTGCAATACAAGAGGAATTGAATCAATTTGAAAGAAACAAATTTTGGTAACTAGTCCCACCTCCTACATACAGAGATGTAGTTGGTATAAAATAGGTTTATAGAAACAAAATGGATGAACAAGGAGTGGTGACTAGAAACAAAGAAAGATTGGTTGCTAAAGGCTACTCACAGGCTAAAGGAATTAACTATGATGAGACATTTGCAACAGTTGCTAGACTGGAAGCCATCACAATTTTCTCGGTTTTTGCAGCTCACTCAAATTTCAAGGTGTATCAAATAGATGTCAAAAGTGCCTTCATAAATGGTGATCTAGCTGAGGAAGTCTATGTTCAACAACCAATTGGCTTTGAGGATCCTGAATTTCCACAGACTCCTAAAAGCACTCTATGGACTAAAACAGGCTCTAAGGTCATGGTATGAAACCTTGTCTAAATATCTGATTGATGATGGATTCACAAGAGGTATAGTAGATAAGACATTGTTCTATAAGAAGCATAATGATGATATCATTTTGGTGTAAATATATGTGGATGATATCATCTTTGGATCAATAAATTAAAAACTATGTCAAAGGTTTTAAGTTGATGCAAAGTTAGTATGAGATGAGTAATGATGGGGGAATCGACATACTTCATGGGTCTTCAAGTTCATCAGAAAGAAGATGGAATTTTCATCAACCAAGCCAAGTATACTAAAGATTTGTTGATGAAGTTCGGTATGGAAAATTCATCACTTAAAAAGACTTAAATGTCAACAGCAACCAAGTAGATGAAGATGAATCTGGGAAAAGTATTGACATCAAATTTTATAGGGATATGGTTGGTTCTCTACTCTATCTCACAGCTAGTAAATTTGACATTATGTTTGCTACTTGTCTATGTGTTAGATTTCAGGTCAATCCAAAGGAATCTCATCTCATTGCCAACAAAAGAATTTTCAAGTACTTGAAAGGGACTCCTAAATTTGGACTATGGTATCCTAAGGGAACTGGATTTGATCTAGTTAGCTATACTGATTCTGATTTTGCTGGATGCAAAGTGGACAGAAAAAGCACATCTGGAGGATGTCAATTCTTAGGACAAAGGTTAGTGGCATGGTCAAGTAAGAAACAAAAATCAACAGCAAATTCTACAGCTGAAGCTAAGTATGTTAATACTGGTAGTTGTTGTGCTCAAGTGCTTTGGATTAGAAACCAATTGATGGACTATGGCTAGTATTGGAACATATTTCAATAATGTGTGACAATACTAGTGCAGTGTCCATTGTTCATAATCCCAGTCATTCTATTACAAAGATTGACATAAGTATCATTTAATTAGGGAACCTGTTGAAAGTAGTACAACTGATGTAATGTATGTTTCATAGAAAAATAATTAGTTGATATATTCACTAAGCCTCTAAATGAAACAACCTTTAACAGGTTGGTAAGTTAAATTGGAATGCTAAATCCTTCATTTTCAAGCTCTAAGTGAATAATAAGAAAATTGTCTTGCAGCAATAAATTTTCACACTATTGAATAATCAATATTTTTACTCGTGAAAATTGGCTGAAATATGTGTTATAAATATTTCAGTACTTTACTGCATATTTATAAAACTATTTTTCAAAATCAGTGTCATAAAATTATGGATTTTCCTTTGTAGTACCATCAGAATTTTATGACTCAATTTATCAAACAAAGGAATTATTTTAAAGAAAAATTTTACATAATTGATTTTAAATCCATTATTATCATTCTTTTGGCAATTTATTTTAATTCATATTGTGACTTCACTATATGTGTTAAATCAAATCCAAGAGAGTACTCGGTATCCTACTTTCAACTATATCGTGTAGTCCTCAAAACTTTCAAATTCTTTCAAACTACATGACATAGTACATTTCAGACTATGCGACATAGTACATTTCAGAACATGCGACATAGTAAATTCCAGACTATACTATATAGTTAGTGAACAGTTCGCGATCTAATACTCTCCAAACTTCACGATATCTAGAAAATGCTATACAGCTCACTATATATATCGATTGTGTTCACTATATGTGCCTTAGTCTATTTTTCAATTAATTTTCATCAAGTATCAAAATACTTTGAAACCCTCTCCAAATTCCCAAAACCCTAAATCACCTTCTTTGTTTTTCTTCTTCAAATGGCACCCAAATCAGCTCATACTATATTTACCATTCCTCAAACTACAAACTATCGCACTTTTCTTACTAAAAATGATATCAAGGATCAGTACATGTGTTTTGTACATTTCCTTAATACGTCTTACCTCAAAGGTGCTCTCACTGGTAATCCAACTCTCTATGTGGAGGTTTTAGAGGATTTCTGGAGGACTGCAAAGTACAGACATTGGGCTAGAGGAGGGGTGAACTATAGTTGAAATAAGCTGTGGTATCAAGGGCATAGCTATTACTTTCAATCAGAATGAGGTAAACAAAGCTTTGGATCTTCCAACTGAAGGCTTTGAAGCTGAGGCATCAAATGAACAGATGGTGGAATTCCTAAACTTCATAAGGTACAATAGTAGAATCGATCTGACACGGCTGAACAAGAAGTCTGTGAGGAAGGAGTGTTCCTTGATGTTTGATGCACTTCAAAAGGAATTCTTGTGGAAAGATTGGTCGGGATCAAATCAACCATGTTGGTATGAAGCTGGCATATGCTCAAGCCTACAACCTAAAGATCAATTTAGGTGATATCATCATGAAGGAGCTCAGTCAAAGGTTGGGCAAAACTCCAAGAGGTAGGGGCTCTGAAATCTTATTTCCTAGATTCATTCAATCTGTTTTAAATTATAGAAATCATAAGTTAGTAAATAATGCTAGGGTTGATACAAATAAATTGGCTTATCCTAAATCCATGTCCAAAATTTTGATTGGCACGTTGGAAACTAGGAATCAAGTGGATGTACCTTTGTGCATAACACCTCACATAAGTGATATGTTCAAAACTTATCCACTTGCTCAACCTACATTTCATAAACTTAGTATGGTAAGTGTTGCTAAGACTGAAGGAGAACCAAATTAGTATACCTCAAGCAACACTAACACTCCACAGCCCTCCTCAACAAACACCAATCAAACACAAATTCAGCCAACTGCATCAGTCTTACAAAAGGATGGTGTTATTCAAAAGAAGAAGAGGAAAACCATTAAAATTTATACAGAAAATTAAAAAGTAGATTTAGGAAGTGAAGAAATTATGTTACCTCTCACTAAACCAAAGAAGTCAAAAACTCAAACCACGTCCTTGTCCTCCCAACAGGATTTGAATTTATTAGAATGGGCAAACCTATTACTATCTATGGCTTCTCAACAAGTCACTGGTATTGAAAAGAGTAGCCTCTCCGTTGCACCTTGTAATGAGTCTGCATAACCTCAGGATTCCACTCTTGAGGAGGTTGAACATATGGGTGGACACTTGAGTGGAAAGCACATGAAAATTGAAACTCTTTCTATTGATATTTAGAAGGAGTTACTAAAATAACTTCTAATCCCTACTTCTCTTCTATAAATTTCATAAACGCAATTTTTTTTCACAACTAGACGATCAAGAAACTATAACTCAAGCCATTGATCAATCACAATCCCACTCTGTGATTGAGCCAATATCAAGTGACATAGTGCAAGACAATATGCTCACCATCCATAACACATATTTAGTTGGTCAGGAGATACATGTTGGGGCATACTCTAATGACACCAACAAAATCATAGTTCACCAGTTTTTACTGGAGACAGTACAGAGGCTCCAAAATCACCTTCACTCATCATTCAAGATGTGTTGAAGGACCTGCCAGAAATGGCTAATGAGGCTATTGATGCAATTCATCCCACTTCATTCATTCCAGAGGGGCCTAGTCATAGCTCTAACTTTTTGTCACAATGACTGCAGCTTGTGCAACATGATAGTGTTGTAGGACCATTACTGATCCCAAATTGACTGAGTCTTTTTATTATGAGGATCAATTAGATGGGTTCTCAAAGAGAATGCAGCATCTTGTTACTTCAAACATTCCCAATACTGAATACTAAACCATTTTGTTGGAGCACAAGAAAGATATGGAGATTCAAAGTGCTAAAATTATAAATAAAACCGATGAGGATGGAAATGTAGATGCCTGGTTGGATGCTGACCATGGAATGGATATGAAAGAAGCCATATTTAAGATCAGAGAGGAGCATTTAATGTCTCTTGGGTCATGTGCCAGTGATTTATCACCCACGTCCATTTATGAGAAACTAAATGACTCCACCAAACTCAATCTTAAATGTATGAATCTTTTAGGAAAAGGAGTTCAAACTGAAGTTGATGAGCTAAAGTCACATACACTGGATAGTTTTAAAGATATCAAAACCACTTTTCCAGAACAATAACCAAAGCTGTCCACAAACTTGAAAGAGGGTGCTGAGATCAAGAGCAAAATTAGAAGCATGGAGATTGATTTTGCTTCAATGACAACCAATTATAAGCAATTCACATATATTCTTCCAGAGCTAATCAATCAGACAATGAGTGTCAATGTCAAGTGTGAGGTTTTGTGGAAGAATCAGTATGCAAACATGTTTCCCTCTCAAGTGCCTTTACCCAAAATGACTGAAGATCAAGTGAATGCACTCAAGAAACAATCTTTATTAGGGTATTCTTCTACTCAACTACATCAAAGAATACTCACATTGGAGACGAATGTGAAGGAATTAAAGGATGAAAATGCTAAATTGAAAGGAAGATTGGAGACGATTGATGGAAAGGTGGAGGGTGTCTGCTACTACTACAAGTTATATACTCTTGACTCAACAACAAATGCTTGCTCAGATCATGAAGCATATGAATTTACCAGTAGAAGCTCCAACTGCAAATGTCACTAACAAGCCTGGGGGGGAGAGTAAAGGAAAGGAAATAAGAAAGGCAATTGAGCAAAAGTATTTTAGACAAGCCAAGAGCAAACTGAAGATTGGAGAGAAGAAATCAGAGGATGAAATCAAGCCAATCAAATTGCATGAGGTGGCTGTTAATGATGCTGAAGGGAAAACCATGATTGTTCAAAGCACTTTCTATCCTGGCACAATGCGGAGTCCAAAGCCAATTAGTCAAATACCTGTAAAGAAATATAGAAATCCAATATATGTGGAATTGGTGACTGAGGCCAAACTTCAGGAAGTAGCTTAGTTAAATGAATATCATGATTTAACATTCCTGATGTTTTTGAAAGCCTAAAGGAAGAAGTCAAAGGAGATCATTTGGAGTACCTCGGACTGATCAAGAGAAGGGTGAACTACTTCACTGTGCTACCAAAGAAGATTATTGAAGTTCATATGAAAGAGGTGGCCATGGTGTCAAATAACAACAGTCTAATTTTGCATCTACAACATGACACCTTAATGAAATTGAAGTATACTGAAGCGGATGCAATTATATATTTGATTGAGAGGAATGGGTCTAACAACAAAAGTCTCTATAATGATTTACTCAATAGTCAACCATAGAGGCTACCAAAAATCTGTCCAAGACCAAAGACTGTGATTTACCAATTTGGAACCAGGCCACGGGACATCAGTCACCTAGTTATTTCAAAAGATTTGAATGTAAAGAACAATAGCAAGATTATTCAAATTATTGAAATGATGTAGAAGAAGAGAAATCCAAAGACATGTGAGGAAATTGAGTTTGTAAGTTTGTTTAAAGACTTTGCTAATGCTGGTTATCTACTTGCCCAATCTACCAGGGAGAGATAAGGATAAAAAATTCTTCTTTTTTAAGTTTTTAAATTCAACCAGTAAATGCATTGTTCTTGAATTTCATACAGTTTCAACTATTTTGTCTTTTATGTATGGTAGGCTTGTTAGTAGACTTGATATTGTGTCTAAGTTTCTTACTCACAATTTGGGAGAGGTTGTTAGGCACATGACATGTCTATTCCATCATAATAAGCCTACACAAGTGACAATGTCACTTCACATGGCTATATGGATTCCACCATTTGGAATAATAATAGATTTCCATTGTACTTGTCTTGTTACTTCATTTGTATGGTTTTTCTAGATAGCTCAATAATTATAATGAGCTTAGGGATTTCAATGCAACACTCTTTTAAATATCAGTCATAGAATAAATAATTCTACTAGAAGTCCAATCAAAGATTGTTTAGGCAGCAATTTGAAGAAAGAAGACTATTGAAGAAAATAAGTTGCAAAAATTCACTAAGTCACATATAGTGAAGTCTAGAAGAGCTATATAGTGAAGTGTTTTGAAGCTATGTCGTTAAGTGGAGAATATCGTAAAGTGAGCTACATCGACAAGTCAAAAAAAAAAAGTTAGACCATATCGTGAAATCTAATTTTGAATTATGTCCTGTAGTCATATCGAGATGTCAAGGATTATCAGAGTTCACGATATCAACACTTAGGCAAATTTACAAAAGAAAAATGGAGGTACAATTTGATGATTAAGGGAAACAAATCACTACAGTACATTGTACATGGAAGTGGTCCATGGACAGGTGCTACAGCTTCACTTGCAGAAAAAAGAAAAGCAGACATTCAGCTGAAGATAAGGGAGCGTTTTAACAGAATCAAGTTGGTCTCCAATAAAGCTGCAATGTGTCCCCCCAGAATTAGATATGACAATTTGTTGTACAAGACTTTATTTACAGTGTGCACATCCCATCTTTAGCTGAGAGAGTGTGGTGTCACATATTAGAAGTATTGCTCAATTTTATTCTTTTCTCTGTAAGCCAAACTTAAGAAAAGTTTTCTTTCTTGAGTATTTTTTTGGAGCTGTAGTAGCAATTTGCTTTGTTTATGTAAAGTAAGTTGGTTAAGTATCTGTGTGTTAATTGTTCTAATCTTTTTCATAAAATATTTGTACTTGGCTCAAACGAAACAGTATTGTAGTAGGTCTGATGTTATTGAAGGGTTTTGTGCAAACAAACGCAACGGAAAAGCGTGAAAAGTCATGATGAAACCGGAATAAAAATGAAACCCTCCACAGGATCCATGCTAAAATAAAAGATTTAATTTAGAGATTAAAAATAAATATCTTAAGAAGCTTTAATAGTTCGTAATGGAAGAATAATGGATATCAAAAGTTTGTTCAATCACCACGCATCCTGCTCTCGTGATCTATGCTCTATCAGTAGCCACACAAATGCTTGAACCCGAAGATCGGATGTTTACTAGCACAAAATCGTTTCTTCTTGCTCTCTCCCTCTTCTCTCTTACTGGCTAGGGTTTTGAATAAAAGTCTCACCTTAAAAATCAGCCACAAGAGATATAATATATAGAGTAGAAAAATGAATTATAACTCTTAACTAATTAGGTTCTATTATTAATTCAAAATTTCTATTTGTATTATAATTAAGTCTCACTTAATTATTTAACAACTAAATTTCAAAATTAATATTAGTAAATTCTAATATCATTTTTTATCTAATTAATTAAGTCATACTTAATTAATATTTTAAATAATTCGAATTACTTTAATTTAACTTAAATCCGAATTCAAATTAAACAATCCTTCAAGCATTCTTTGTGTGTGAACCTATAAGTTATTATTACATTGGCAACGAATTTTAAGTCTAGTTTAAAATCGTAAACAATGAGCGGCATCTAGTAATACGTCATTGCTGCGCAAGTAATAATAATTAAATCGGTGATTTGATTAAGCCTTTCGTGAATAATGTACTGCATAATATATCGCTTTAATCAAATATTATAGATTAAACTCGAGGCATGTAATGTTTCATCCTTATTATAGTATAATCCAGGTTTCCTTGATCAATGAGTAGACTATCATATGAAATCAACATTTGAGCGCAACCACGCATTTCATATTCTAGCTCACACAAGAGACCAATAATATCACTCCTAAAATAGGAGAGTTAAATCCTTTCTAGATCATTCATGTTTCTCATACGATTCATAATATACCTAAAATACACTTTTATAATTACCCGGTCAAGGGTAACTTTTAATGTAATCGAAGTATATTAATTCTCGTATAGAAAGTATATTAACTTTTATCATTACATCATTACGAAAATTACTTATGAAACTTCAAACATATAGAATCTCACATTACCCTTCATACATGTAGAATCTCACATTAAGTCTATCCAGCACCATGTACATTTACATATGCTTATGTTTTTTACTTTAGTATTACTATACCTATAATCAATGAGATGTGATCGCCAATCAACAAACACACTAGTCTTAACGCGTCATCATTGTCCCATACTACTAATAATTGATCAGGGACCTTTACGAATATCAATACCATTCTTATAATCTCATTTCTAAGTCACGTACTTAGAGATACAAAATGCATATAATATTCCAAGGACATTTATTAATCTAACATTATATCGCATTAAATAAAGACATAATAAATTGATAAAGAATAATCGATAGAACATAATTATTAATAAACCAAATGTCTTTAACTAAAACATAATAGTGTTGTCTCTAGAGTACAAACACTAACAAAAGCCCCATCGGGCAAAGCTGCTACGAGGCCCTCTCCCGAGGCTTGCTAAATATTTGTTTGCCTAAATCAAATTAGAGATGCATATTTATGTGTATATAATTTTTATGTATGTTGTCATTTTATCCAACATCATTATTATTTT
>PHNY01018939.1:337-13160 GCA_003724115.2 Anethum foeniculum
AAAAAGAATTCTAATGCCGCTGCGAAGCGCGGCTTTATCGACTAGTTATATATAGAAAGAGAAGAGATGATTGAATTATTGATAATTACATTTGACTATTTATTCAATTTTAATGAGGATATCTATTATAAAATTTAAAAATATTAAAAAAAAAAGAAAAAAAGTACATGATATAAGCCAATACATGCTAAAAGTAAAATGTACTCTTATTTTGGGAAGGAGGAGCAGAAAAGAAATTAATACCATAATTAATTGAAAAATCCGAGCTTATAAATATGGATCCTATTTACTACTTTTACAGCCGGCGGACAATAATCGTCCAGTTTGTATGTCAATGGCGCAAAATCTTGAGAAGTTCATTAAAGACACTAAACAAACTCGAGACAGCCAATCCGACTTATCATTAATCCTAGCGAAACACCTTCTTTTAAACGATGACGAAAAATCAAACCTAGTCTTCTCTCCGATTTCCATACAAATTGTTCTTAGCTTGCTTGCGGCTGGTTCAAGTGGTGAAACCCTAGACCAACTTCTCACTTTTCTTAAAGCTAAATCTACTGATGACCTTGACTATCTCTATTCACACGTCGTTGATCTTGTTTTCGTCGATGGTTCGTTCGATGATGGTCCTTGTCTGTCCTTGGCCAATGGTATTTGGCTAGATAACTCCTTACCTCTCGAGCCTTCTTTTAAACATGTGGTCGATGCTTTGTACCAGGCTGCTTCTCATCATGTTGATTTTCAGAACAAGGTCACTTTTTTCAGATTGCATCTATATATATTTACTTCCTCGATGGTGGCTCAGTTAAAGTTCCTTTCATGATGAGAATGTGGGGGTATGAACGTATTAGTGTTTTTGATGGTTTCAAAGTGTTGAAGCTTCCTTATGCAGCAGTCGATTGCATAGGACCCGAGTACCCAATGGAAAGGGAGGTTGGACCTATAGTTGCGATAAAAAAACCCGAATTTTCCATGTACATATTCCTCCCAGATGCCAAAGACGGACTGCCAGCATTGGTACAGAAAGCTGGATCAGAATCTGGATTCCTTGAACGTCACATTCCGTCTAAGTCTGTCCTTGTAGGGAAGTTCCTAATTCCCAAATTTAAATTTGAGTATAAAGTCGAACTGTCAAAAGCGTTAAAGACACTAGGGCTTGTCTTGCCCTTTGATAAAGAGAATGGTCTAAGGTCAGATGGCTCACGGTGTTCCTCTGGTTGTCTCAAAAATATTTCATAAATCATTCATTGAAGTTAGTGAAGAAGAAACTGTAGCTGCATCTTCAACTGTTGACGACAACGACTTGGTAAGTTGTTTAGAAGAAGATAGTAAAGAGGTTCCTATTAACTTTGTTGCAGACCATCCATTCTTATTTTCCATACGTGAAGACACGACTGGAATGGTCCTATTCATTGGTCAAGTGCTCAATCCTTCAACACCTTGAACTGCAGCTAATAATATAGTAAATGAACGGACTAGCTATATCTGTATTTATTTAAGGTTGGTTACAGAAAATGTCGTTAAGCCTTGTGTAGCTAGTCTAGTATTTTGGTTCTGTAATTGTAAGCAACAGTACTGATCTATCTTATAGGGATATTTGTCGACTATTATTAGCATCAAGGACGTTTTTATTTAAAAGGGTTGATTACAAAAAATGGTTCTACATTTTTATTGTTTGTATTATATCAACTTACATCGCCGCATGTTTTCCATTTTAGTAACCAATCTCGGAGGTGCGATAATTAAACTAAACTAGTGATTATTGTCATAATTGAACTGATACAATTCAATTGGAGCGTGATCTGAATTCTCCACTATTATTAGTACACATATCATACGACTGATCCATGGATATTTCGTAATTTGGGTGGGTTTTTTTAGCTACGTACATAAATATTTACTTGACGAGTATTTAATTTATGATGATATTATTTTATACAATATTGATGGTAAAAATAAATTATTTATTATATATATATATATATATATTATATTTATTTATTTGTTACAGTAGATATTTACATTGGTACATTATTTTTCATAATGATTTTTATATTCTTTTTTCACCTTTGCTCGTACATTATATTGTACCAAGTACAAATAAGATTTTTTAAACTAAAAGGATGGATCAAATGGAAAAAGTTTTTAGTATAAGAATAGAATATAGTAAAAAAATAAGAAAAAAAATAATTTAAACATTGAGTTGTACGTAATTCTCCAATTTGAAACTCTAAAAAAATGTTATCTTAATCCTAAATGTTTCGTGACCGCCGTACATGTTGTTCAGTAAGTTGATCCAAAAAGTAGAAACCTTAATAAACAAGATTACAAAAAAATCAGGATAACTGTTAAAACTGATACAGTAGTAGATAAGTAAACAAATTGACAGGTAAAATTAATTAATTCCGTAATTAATGGAAGATCCTGGCTTATAATTAAGAGGGGTGTATTCGTAGGTAGGGATTCTATTTTCTTTTACAGCCGAAGCAGAATAATAATTGAGTTTGTAATCATGTCGACAATGGGTCAAGATGGTGAGGAGTTGATTAAGAAAATAAAACAAACGCGAGACAGCCAGTCCGACGTATCATTAAACCTAGCGAAGAAAACAAAAAAACCTAGTCTTCTCTCCGATTTCCATACAAATTGTTCTTAGCTGGTTCAAGTGGTGAAACCCTAGACCAACTTCTCACTTTTCTTAAAGCCAAATCTACAGATGAACTTAACTATCTCTATTCACATGTCGTGGATCTTGTTTTCGTCGATGGTTCGTTCGCTGATGGTCCTTGTCTGTCCTTAGCCAATGGTGTTTGGCTCGATAAGTCCTTATCTCTCAAGCCTTCTTTTAAACGTGTTGTCTATACTTTATACAAGGCTGCTTCTCATCAGGTTGATTTTCACAACAAGGTCAGTTTTTTCAGATTTTAAAGTTTCATGTTGCTTATTTTGGATACACATTCACATTAGTATGCGCAGTTAAATTGTTAATTAAACTTTGAAATTTTGAGCTGTATTAGTGCAGGAGACTGCAGCATTTGTGTTATTTATAGAATCTTTAAGCCAGTGTATTATCTATTACAGTACATTACACTTTTTAATGGTCAAATTAACCCAAATTTGAATGTTTGAATTGGAACAAGTACACTATTAAGCTACCAAAAAGTTTAGGTATATGTCAATCTGTGCAACCTTTTCAGAATCTGTTCACCTCTGTTTTTAATATAGGGTATTATATGCATTGATTAGTTGATGATTTAGAGTGTATTTGCGTTTTGTTTTTTGGATTTATATTTTATTGATAGATGTATAGGTGATATGAACTTAAAATATAAACAATGTACGTATAATGCAGTTTGAGGAGGCTAGGCATTTAGTGAATCATGGGTTAAAAAGGAGACCAATGGCCTTGTCCGAAAGATTCTTCCTCCTAACTCACTTAGCAGCTCAACTTTGCTTGTACTTGCTAATGCCCTCTATTTCAAAGCAGAATGGAGGGATATGTTTGAGGAAGACATGACGAGTGACTACAACTTTTACTTCCTCAATGGTAACTCAGTTAAAGTTCCTTTTATGAGAATGTGTGGACGTCAATGTATTAGTGTTTTTGATGGTTTCAAAGTGTTGAAGCTTCCTTATGCACCAGTTGATTGGACCCAAAAACCCAATGGAAAGGGAGGTTTTACCTATAGTTGCGATAAAAAGCCACAATTTTCCATGTACATTTTCCTCCCAGATGCCAAAGACGGGCTGCCTGCATTGGTAGAAAAAGCTGGGGAACAATCAAGGTTCCTTGAACGCCACATTCCATCTGAGTATGTCCGTGTGGGGCAGTTCCGGATTCCAAAATTTAAATTTGACTATAAAATGGAACTGTCAGAAGCGTTAAAGACACTAGGGCTTGTCTTGCCCTTTGATCCACCGGAGGTCTTGGTGAGATGGTTCACGGTCTGCCTCTCGTTGTCTCAAAGATATATCATAAATCATTCATTGAAGTTAATGAAGAAGGCACTATAGCTGCTGCTGCAACTGTTGCTGAGGTACAATTGGGATGTAGTTTAACGAAGATTGAAGAGGTTGTAATCGACTTTGTTGCAGACCACCCATTCTTATTTTTCATTCGAGAAGACAAGACTGGAATGGTCCTGTTTATTGGGCAAGTGCTTGATCCTTCGACAAATTGAACTAAGACCAGTAATCTTCTAGGTGAAAAGACGATATTTATTTCAGTAGCCTGTCTAGTATTTTGATCTGGTAATTGTGAGCAACAACGAGCTACTTAGTTTGAGTTTTAATTAAAGTATTTAAGCATCAAGGATGAATTTTCTATTTGAAAGGTTGATTATAACTGGACAGTTTTAGTGTTTTTATATCTATTGTGGTCATTTCTTTCATTATAATCTCAATTATTTGTATGTGGATTATATATTATTAGATAAAGATTTTTTTTTTCTTACATTTCATCATATATTAATTTATTTCCTCAGGCTATTATTATTATAATAAAGAATAGTATCAACCTTAATTCTCATTTAGATAATAGTAATAGTTAGATATAGTTTTCGGATCAATAACAGAAATACTTTAGATATAAGATACGTTATAAGAGTTAGAAAAATGTATGTATTTCTGATTTATATACTCCACGAACAGACCAATAATAGAAATAGATATAGAATGATCAATTTTTATTAAATAGTCTCATTTAATATTTAGATATAAATATAAATATAAATTATGTTTGTTTATATTTTATCAAAACCAGCCACGGTTTGCATGGTTCAGATCTCAAACCTGAAGGTATTTAGCAACAAAAAATACACAAGGTTCCAACGAAACAAAAAAAGTAAGGGCGCCTTGCAAAAACTGATCATCTCTTAGTACACAAGGAATCACATTAACAAAATTGAACTTCTTATGCTTCAATGAACATTCTGATTTTCTATGTGAACAATTTACCAACAAATCATTCACCAAACGAACAAATGAAATAATTATTGAACTTCTGTATAGAAACCTACCCAAGGGGTGGACCAACTCAAGTATTCAATAAACGATCCCTGCTACAATGTAGTCAGACAATTTGCAACACTAAACTACACAAGCCCTCCAGCTTTTATAATCTACAACTTCGCATATTTGCTAACTTCGAGTTCTTCACAAGTGCTTCTTCCATGTGCAAACCTTTGTTTTCAATACTCTGGAACTTCAATCTACAGATTTTTTGTTTTTTTATATAACTGTAAATTTTTGATTTCCACTATCCTATGTTAATAATTAAAGTTAAGTCATCCTACATCAGCCGGCTAAATTTCCAGATCCAGGTTGTTATGTCAAATACTCACCTTGCTATACGATTATAATTACCTTTAAGAGCCCTCTCCGGTAATCTGTAGCCTTACCTGCTCATGAGCTTTCAAAGCTTCTGACGATAAACTCTCAAGAGCCTTGAATATAGGAAGCAAACCCCCTTGTAAACTACTAGAAGCTGCATCATGCACTAACTTTATAGCATCACTGTGCCTTATTCTCTCTTCATCCATTCTCTTTCTCATTAAATCCAAATCCACTTTGAGGTCATCTCGCCGTGAAACTCCACTGTCTGAACCAACAATTGTTTTTGCCGACATTGCATCTTGGTTCCGCTCCAGCTTCCCTGTCTTACTATGAAGGGCTTTCATCCGCTTGTCATAATCTTTCGAAAGAAACTCTGCTTTGAGCCCGTGACGTTGCTCTTCATCTTGTCTCTCCCATAGATTACGCAAATTTGAAGCAAAATGCTGCATCGAATTGGCAACCCCTTCTTCCTTCATAATTTCCATTGCTTGGTGCCAATCATGGCATATTACATATATAGGAGGGGCTCCGATTCGTCCTGGAGAGAAGGGTACAATTCCATCAGGTGTTACTTCTGGTTCATGATCGAGGCATCGAAAAAGCCATCCATTTAAGGACTCAACGTAAGATTTTTGTGCTCTAATCCAATCAGTGAAGTAAGAGCACCACGTGCGGAGCTCCTTTTCAAGTTCAAGGGTGGCCCGCAACCTCGAATCTCTTTGTAATCCACTGTTCGATTTCAAAGATCGAGTTTTACTTTCCATGATAGCTTGAAACTGCTTTTGGTGACACTTGAGCATGAACTTCCACATTCTAATAAACCTGCAAGTTATCATATATTTTCTCAACAACATAGAGGTGCCACCAAGTATGAAGAAATATATATGAAAATGCAAGAAGATATTCAATAATTAGTTATATTGTATATATTTAAAACTCACTTGCATAGTTGCTTATCACAAACCATAGATATGATTTATTTTAAATAATATAGAAACTTATGTTTCCAAATCGACCATAACTGTAACATGTAGATATGAAAAGAAATTGACTTAATAGGCAGGAGCATCTGCTAGCTTCCTTATATAAATAAATCATCTAAGAGAGTGAAATGTTATAGACTGAAATTGCAGAATCAAATCCTAAACTGTAACTATACTTGTTAATGAAAGGCAAAAATACATAGTTAGTCTTTCCTTCAATTCTCCTGCCATATACTTCACCAACCCTAACACCCTTGGGCCCACCTTAATACAAAAGTATATCCTTTTAAAAATAAATTATATAACAATAGCGCTGAAAATAAAATCTTTTCAAATCAACTACAAAATTTTGTTTTTTAAAGAAAAAGAGACGGACCAGAGAAACTGTTAAAAGTCCAAATTCTAAACTAACAGCCAGCCATTAGCTTAGATTGTAAGAGCAACTCCAACAAGGGGTGCAGAAGGGTGCCAACGTCATGTGGCATGACATGGCTTGGAAATCTTGTTAGCACGACATTGGAGTTGCAAGGATGCCAAAGGGATGCTAATGAGGTGGATTGGGGTGCCAACTTGAGATGCCAAAAGTTGACATCCCATAAAGTAGAATGCCAACTTATTTTGTGGGATCAATAATGAATGTAATATTAGTTTTCTAATAGTACATATTAATATTTGTATTAGGCAATTTCTTGGCATTTTTAATGGGGGTGCCAACCATTGGAGTGTTTTCTAAAAAAAAGGATGCCAGAAATGATGTGAAAGAGAGAGAAGATAAAAATATTATTTTTATTGATGTGGCAAAGTTGGCATCCCTTCAAGGGTGCCAACCACTGGAGTTTTCTAACACCTCCACATCAAAATTCAAAGGTACAGGTAGCATTACGTTCACGTAATATTTATCATCATAATGAAAATTCAGTACTCATACCCATGAATCAATTTAGTGACCCGGGGTTGCAATTCATCATCTCTCAGTTTATGAATCCTGTTTGATATAGCCTCGATACCTCTCATGCATACATTAAGCTTTGTCAGTAATTTTCTAGTAGATGCCCGTGTCGCATCAATTTTACTAGACTCAGCTCCCATGTCATTCAAAGCTTTCTGCTTCTTGCATAACTTCTCGTAGACAAGTCGTAACCTTTCTTCACCCTACATTCAAAGAAAGAATTTGATGACACCACAAGGTTAAAATCTTAACTGAAACTGAAATGGGACAGTAGAATAAAACACATATTAAAAGCAACCAAAAATTAACATGATACGTCGAAGCAAAGTGAAAGAAAAAAGGATTATCAAAGAACATCGATACAAATTACGCAAAGTGACTGCAAGCAGCATCATTGCTAATGAAAGATGACGAAGAATAAAGATTACATATAACAATATAGTAAAAATACATATTATTATGGTTGTACTTTTAACATATATTGAAAGTCTGGATTCAGGTTCCTATATGCCAAAAAACGGGATTTAAGTATCTAAAGTCAGCTACCTATAACTTAAATTGCTCAAAGTCATCGACGAATGCATCATAAATTCTTTGAGAACCTTTCAATTAAACCCATACTTACTGCAATTTTGAAATAGATATTCATTTTTTTTCTATATATATATAAATGAGGTATCTCCAGATTATATTCGAGTTCTTCAACAGTATATCTTTGATAAGAGTGCTTTTGTTATCCACTAAGAACTGGATGGTTAACTTGTATGGATGCAAATCATATTTAGAATTAAACATTCTATGCTAGATTAAGAAAAGCCAAGCTGATACAGGTCAAGGAACTAGAAGATTAACTTGTATTTATATTATGTGATTTCTATAAAGCTTACTTATATTAGACACTAGACAGATATGTGTATTACTAAGAATATTCTAAAAGTACATGGTAATGATAATCCGTTGAACAGTATAATGGACCCAGCGAGCTAAAAAAATTTAGTATTCATTATATTTAAGTACTTGAATTTCAATCCTTAATTTTGTAAATTAACTAAATCATGTATGACTATTTAATTTAAATATGGGCATACTTATTTCAAAATCAATTTTAACGAGAATATTTTTTATAAAGTTTATTGTAATATATATATATATATATATATATATATACATATATATATATTATATATATATATATATATATATATACCAAAAATAAAAATTTAAAGATACTGAAAAAATAAATATTAAAAACAGACGTGCGATGCACGGGATATAAGCTAGTATTGTGAATTTATAAAAATTAATTAATTATTAAAATTATCATAACATATGTTATGTAAATATGCGTTTTGATATTTAATAACAGTTAATATGCAACATCAATTTTTAAAAGTTATAAAACGTGCATGGCTGCATATTTATGTTTTTGATGGAAACGACCGGCCCCCAATAATAACATAAAATAACTGATAACTGCCTGTGGACACTATTCAGTCTAGATACGTTCATTATAAAATATAATGAAATATTATTCTAAATTTTTCCATAACCCCAAGCCTTAGTCTGCATTGCTTCAGTCATGGGAATAGGCTATCTATTTGATGAATCATACAGGCCAACATCTACTACCTTTCTGATATATATGACAATTTAACACCAGGCATATGCAATACACTGAAATGTTGTGTATGGATAAAAAAAATAGCTTCTTACATACCTTGACTTCCTTATATAGCTTTTTTTCCCATGCATAAAGCTCTTCCAATATAGATGAGATGTTCCCATATTCAACAGTTGTGTCTATTCCAGAACTCTCATTGTAGGAGTTTGCAAGTTTCACTGTCCTCAGATCCACATTTACTGAAGTCCTTGATCTAGCATGTGGAGATGCCAATGAGGTTTCTTTACGGCGCATTATTCTGGACAATGCCACTACGTGAAGAAGTAGAGCTCCAATCAGTAGCAAGATAATTAGAAAAGCAATGAGTGATAAAGATTATAGAATTATATCCATCAATTATAAAAGCAATCAACTTTCTGGGATAATAAAGGTTGACGTGTTTACGATTTTTACTTATGAATCTAAGTAACCTCTAATAATTGTTAAGTCGGAACATTTAAAATTCAACAGGTCCACCATTATTAATGTTTCACCAAAATTAAGATTTCGAGTAGTAGAAACTAAAACAACACCATACTTCAAAGAAAAGACAATGAATTGAAGAATACATAAAACATGAACACATCTTATAAGACATGAACACGTCTTTTTGATCATCAAAGTTGGTTATTCAGGTTAAAGTTTTTTAATTAATCAAAGAGCATAATAACTCCAATAAACTTCATAGAAAATTTAGACTATAAAAAAAGACTTTGAACAAGTAATAGACTTTTCGACATTTCTGTACAAGGATAAAAAGAACATTGCACAAGGCGGTAGAGTTCTCTGTAAACAACCAAAGGTTGCAAGACGCGGTTTTATGAAATGATATAAAATAGAAGATAGAGTTCTTAATAGCTATTCGTGCATTAAACCTGTACACATAAACATCAGCTTTAAATACCACTTTGATGTAAAGTACTGGTCCAATTACAGGCTTGCTAAAGCAATTTCGCATCCAGCAGCGTTAATGTTCAACAAAGCCTAGCCTATACTTATTCCTTCTGTTTCTTCACAACTACATCAATTTTCCCACCATTGTCCATTTTATAAGATTAAAACATATCTTGCATCCCAAGAAATATAGTTATCATTGCCAATTCCGTAATATTATGTACTCTACTTGACACAAGGAACATGCAAATGTGAAATGAGTAAACGATGGTTAAAATTCAACAACAAATTAGCAATGCATATCCAGTAATTCAAATGAAAACAGCTACTATTCACCAAACTCTCTGTATAGTTTCTATTCTATTAAATCCTATTCAACATACTTCAAGTTGATATAATATGTGAATGCAATATGAGAAAGAGATGTTTGAGCAATTCTAATCACAGCTCAGCCATGAGCCATGTATATCAAGATTCCAGACAAGAAAATGAAATCAAACTTAAGAAAATACCTTTAAATACAGTTAACTTGGGTATATGTGGTAGCTTCCCAACCTCAAGCATCAAAGCGACCTCTTTTCCGTGACTAGATGCCATCTCAAATTCATTCTTAATATCCTCGACAACCTCCTGAATATCTCGATTGCCATGAGTAGATAATGCTGTAAAGCTACTTATCTTTGATGTATCAACGTCCTGAAGTGAAGCCTCTTCTACCTCGAAACTTACCTCCTTCTTCTGCACATAACTATTTTCTGAGCTCATTGTTAAAATAGTATCGGGGCTGCTATTTTCATCTTTTTTAAAACCTGAAAGTGTTGCCTCATTATTTTGTGATAGTCCTGCTCTTGAAGTGCGCTCACTTTGTAATGACGGAATTCCTTTGGTACCTCTTTCATTGTATGGCATTGCCCTTGAAGCTTCGGGACTATGAGATGCCATTGTCCTCCGACTACCCTCACTACCATGTGATTGATCAGCCCTTGAACTGTCCTCACCCTTTTCTGGCAGCACAGCTTTAGAAGTTCTCTCACCAAAATTTTTCTTTCTACTTTCATTCATATTACTTTGCTTGTGGATCTTTTTTATGACCTCGGTCTCTGTTTCTTCCTCCAAATGAGGTATTCCCTCCTTTTCCCTTACTTCATTTGAATCTGGACTACTAGCAATAGATCCATACCCATACGCACTCTTGGAGTAATTACCCAGATAACCATTCTCTTGATATCCATCAAATGGGTTAAGAAAATCCCATCCAGAACCACTTGGTGGAGGAGGTGGAGGTGGCTCAGCTGGAGGACTGGTGCGTTTAATTGAAGGAGGCTTTTCTGCTTGGGAACTCATTGGAAACCCAAAGAATCCTCCAGTAGCATCAGGGTACCCTGCGTAAGAATTTGCATATGCGGATGGTCCTTCACCATGAATTACAGTACGAACAGACGGCCCAGATCTTTTCATGTAATATGCATAAGAATTTGAATTCCCTCCATACTGACCCCACCCTGTTTGATAAGGTTGATCCTCTACATTCATTTCATAAGATTGATTTACAACATTGGTTTCATAAGGCTGATCGACTACATTCATTCCATAGGGCTGATCTACGACATTCATTCCATAAGGCCGATCGACTATATTCATTCCATAAGGCTGATCGTCTAAATTCATTCCATAACCATACGGGTGCCAAGCTGACTGAGGGGGTGGATTCATATTTGCTGCATAACCATTCGGCTCCCAAGAAGGATATCTATCGACTCCATAACCATTCAGATTCTGAGCACTTTGACGAGGTGGGACAACATCTGTATCCGGACTATGATCATCTATATGAATATGACCAGAAGACGAACTCAATTCAGAATCAGAATCCGACGATAAATGCAAATGTGAATCATGCAAATCACCACCACCATCATCATCTACCGAATGACCATGAGAAATCGAACCCCCCGAAGTCCAATTCGACCATCCCTTGTGATTACCACCAACATTTCTACTAGTACCACTAAAGTTGTTATCTTTCCCCTTTTTTCCTTCTTCAGAAGGCAATGTAAGCACAGGCGAATCCAAAGGCGACCCGCCAACTACAAACTCCTCATCAACAAATCGACGAAGAGCCTCACCCACATCATTCAAAGAACAAAAATACAAAATATGTGCTGCAGAGAGAGAATACCTGTAATCAGCTGCAGCTCTAATCAGCTCTTTCCTCTCCTTACACCTTATCACCAATGGCAAATCATCAACTTTAGACTGTCCACAACCCATTTCAAACCCTAAACCCTATTTTATCAAACCAAAACAACACAAACAAAGCAATCATACCAGAACCCAACAACCCAGATCAAGCATTGTGAATACATGTATTCAAAACTTACAGATCAGTGAAATATAAAACAAACCCAGATGAGAAAACAAGAAAAAAATGATGGGTATGAGAGAAAGTAGTGGTTTAGGTGAAGAAGATTGAGATTTGATATGGTAATAAAAGTGGGTAATGGGAAAATCTACTCGTTACCATCCATAAGAGGGACGGAAAGAAAGAAGAAAGTGAATCTGGGAGAGGGGATTATAGTATATTAATTTGTTTTGTTTTGGAGTGTTAATTAATATTATCATCATCATCTTGTGTGATATTAAAATATTAGTAGTAGTAAGAAAATACAAATCAAGGGAGTTTGTATTTTTCTGGTAAGAACGAAGAAATGATGTCAAGTTGTTCTTCATTATATATGTATGTAAGTACGTATTGTCTGAATAAATGTTACTACTAGTAGATCTCTCACGGAGGATGTAATGTATCTGTGTACAATTTCTGAGTAGATGTGCTGTAATCTGGAACTATGCCATTGCCGGCTAATCCTGACATAGACCAATAACTCCTCACTCATTTTAAACACTGTTTATTTTTACTTTAATCCAAAAACAAAATGGTTGTTTTTTTGTTTATTCTTATTTGAATTTTTAAAAGCTTATTAAAATTAATAAGAATTAAATATA
>PHNY01018964.1:12104-33741 GCA_003724115.2 Anethum foeniculum
TCCATACGAGGAAATCAATAATTCATCACACAATAATCTTTTAAGCAATCATACTACTAAAATCCATAGATAAATCCGATAGAATCCCATGACAACGATTAGTTCATATTCGAAAGGCTCGTCATCATGGGTTCAAGTGAAAACATGATAGTAAATAAGATCTGAATATTAAAAGAGAGTACTAGATTATTAAAGTTTAGAAAACAAATCTGTAAACGAACATCCAAAGTATCGCCTAATTAGAAGAATACAAAAGATGTAGATCTAGGTCTTCTTCTTAGCCGTCTCGTGCCCTTCAATTGTATTCTGAGATTTTTTTCCCTTCCCTCTTGAGCGTAGCCTCTCTTTTCTTCTCTAGAAACGTTATTCTGGTTAATAATCAGATCTGATGTATATATAGATCTAATTAATGTGTTTTCTAATGATTTGAGGAATTAAAGTACAAATACGTTACCTAAACTGATTCTGATTTCCAAGGAAAATTCGTAGCTGACTTTTCTTCAGTAATTCTGGACCATTCCAATTATAATTTGGGATTTAGACCTCCTTAGAATGAAATAGAATCATGTTATCTTCGTGTGGGCTGTTGAATCGTCCAATTCTGACTTCTGGAACTCAAGATATGACACAAACAAGGTAGTACGCGCGTGCAGTCCAACAAATCCGAATTTCCTTCTAATAGATCTCCAAATTCAGCCCTTAATTCCCCAATCTTTCCATGTTTAGGATTCCTTATTTCCTACAATAAAACAATAAAATTTATTTAATAAAAATCCAATTAAATGCAAAATATAATAAATATGAGGTATAAAATCCTATAAACTATATATAAAATATATACTCTATCAGACTTCTCTGCTCATTTGTCAGCTTATGATTGAGAACAATTTGTAAGAACATTGGATAGATGCAATAGTTGAGATTTAGATGCATATGTTCCTGAATTCTCTCCATTAATAGGTGACCAAAGTTAATTCTGATGTTCTGTGCGACTGCAACTCCTACTTGTAGAATAAAAGTTGAGAGTCCAGCCCAGCCACTTGTTTTTACTGAGAATGTGTACTTCAGGATAGTGAAGAAAATATTCCATTCTTTGGGAAGTGCATTCTTGTAAAAGTAACGAGGAATTTGGCGATCTTCAAGAGTTGCATTTATCCCGTTAAAGAAATGCATCAAGTCTTCCTCATTCGGAACATCCTCAAAATTATACCTTGGGAAATGAAGAGTTTCGTTTAGGTCATCCTCAGAGATCCTGACTATATCAGCACTGACAGGAAACTCAAAACCAAGATTAGCGACAGTGTTAAAAACATAAGCATTTAAATGCACGTAACTGAGCAAATCCAAATTGATTTTAGTGTTCGCTGTTAGAGAAAAGTTGATTAGTGTGTGTTAGTTCAAGAATCTGATCCATTTGTAAAATAGTTCTGTTTTTAGTGGATCATTTTGCAAAATAGATACAAAATTGGTTTTCTTAAGAACAAAATTATCAGCCATTTTTTAAAAAAATGATTAACAAATTTTGTAAATAAAAAAATTTAAAGTTGTGTAAATAGCACACTTAGACTCGTGAAACAGCAATTATCAATTAATTATTGAATCAACTACACAAACACAATGAAATAATTGAAAAGGAAGTAGGCAAGGATCAAATGCGGGTAAGTTAACCGGGTCAACTTGGGTCAAAGAAAACCCAATTGATGATTTTAGATCTAGATTGCAGTCTCAGTAAAAATCCACCAAATTGAATTGTATACCAGCCAAAATGCTCGTCTTGGACTGGGGTTCAATAATCTAGAATCAATATAAAATTTGGCAGAGTTTTGGTTAGGTATCGATCTAAAATAAAATTTGAGTCCTTATGTCGACAATTGCTTCCTCTGTATATATATAACTGCTTGATGAAAATAATGAGAGAAAGTGATTAAGTCAACAATATATAGTGAAGCCCAAGTGTCGACAATTAGCTTTAATCTCCTAAGTGTCGACAGTGTACTCATTGTATAACACTTAGAAAATTTAGGCTTGAAACTGCAAGTGTCGACAAGGTCATTCACAGTATAATCCTTGAGCACTTAGAAAAATTTGGCCTAAGTATCTTTAAGTGTCGACAACAGCTTACTGTATGGCACTTATGCAAGTGCCGACAGTAGTTGTTGTGTGATACTTAAAAAATGAGCTGAACATACCTAACTGTCGACAGAAAGGCACACTGTTAAGTAATACCTATGTGTCGACAGGAAAACAATGTTGGCACTTAGAATAATTTGATACAATTCTAAGTGTCGACAAGTTAACCCCTGTAAGGTACTTAGTAACTTTTGCATAGTTTTTCTAAGTGTCGACATGATTTTCTGTGAATAACTTTCCAACTGTCGACAGAATTATTCACTAGTGTACTTAAAATAAAAATTCAAGTAACCAATTCGTACCAGTCGACAGTTGCAGCAATTACATACATATCACAAATAAATTTTTATTAATAGTATTAACAAATATAACAGCAGGTGGATGTTTGTCAATAATTTTTCTAAAAATAATTTACGCTGCAGCAATTTAACTTTAATGAATCCTTTAATGATACCATTATTTATAAATTCATTAAAATTAATATTTCACAATTTTAATCTTAAAATCACAATGATTATCATTGAATTGATAATATTATAACTTTAACAAATAAAATTATGATTCTGCTTATTTTACTCATAATTTAACTTTTAGAATTTAACCAAGAATGTTTAAATTCTATAATTAAATTATTTTCAAATAAAATGAGAATATTTAAGTGCTTACGGACCTTTTAGAAGTTCTTGGGATTCGCACTCCAGCAGTTGTTGTTGATTCAGGAACTACATCCATTAGTACGTACGGACCATTTTCTAATATCCTCTCATACAGTGGATTTGAAGCTTTAATGTACAGAACCATTTTTCTTTTCCACAAATTATAATTATCTCTGTCAAAGGGTGGAACCTTGATACTAACAATCTTCTGGGTACTCATCTTTGTTGGCGGAATAAAATTATTTAAGATTCAAAAATTTCGAGAATTGAAAATTTTGAAAATTAAAAAATTTCGAGAAATTTTTCAATAACTTGTATGCTTGGTCTAAATCACCGGGATCTTGATTTGTATATCAATCAACAAGCTCTGATACCAATTGTTAGGTTCCAAAGTATTGTAGAAGGGGGGGTTGAATACAATACACACAATTATTTCGATTTCTTTTTGAGTTCTTCGTTAAGTTCAAGGAATCGAAACAAACACAAACAAGTTTGAGGAATATATCTTTTTATTAATATAAACCTTGAGTTTGCTACACTCTAATCAATAATGATTAGCTACAATAAATTCTACAGCATAACCTTACAAATACAAGTTTAAAAGAATTGATATAGCCTTCAATGGAGCTCTCGTATTTTGAAGTTGGCAGCTGAAGAAGATAACAACTGAAATGAATTTCAATTGCTTCTATATGTGTAGACTTTTTCACTAACTTACCACATGGAATAATTATGTCCATGTAATTAAGTTGTGCTTCTTTGATTTCAATAAAGTTAACCACAACTGTTGACTGAGTCTTTCCTTGTATAGCTTTGCACTTGAAAATTCTTCCAACTCCCTAACTATCGACAGCTTTCTCTCTTATGGTCAAACTGTCGACAAGTACTTCCTTGTGTAGCCTAACTGTCGACTTCAACTTCCCTTGTAGTATAATTACTTAGTTTCTTTGAAGTTAAAAAGCCAACTGTCGACCAAACAATACTTGTATGACCTAACTGTCGACAAGTGACCCCTTTATAGTCTAACTGTCAACAAGCCATACTAGTAGAGTACTTGACTTAGTCTTTTTGAGAGTTATTACTCAACTGTCGACACTCTTCACCCTTGTAGTGTTTTGACTTAGAATATTCTGAGGGTTTAGTGCAACTGTCGACCAAATAAAGCTTGTATGATCTAACTGTCGACAAACACTCTAGTCTAGACTACTTAAGAGTATTTTCAAGTTCTTTATTGTATTCCATGAGCTGTATTCAGCCTGACTTCCAATCTTCAGAATTTCGTATTTGAACTTTGAACATTCTTGACGCATACGAATTTCACTCAACAATTCTTTAACAGATAATACTTGGTTTTCCCTTCACAGATCAGTGACGCCTAGTGCAATTGGTCTGGTTCACAGACGACTAGTTCTGTTCTCAGGCCTTCGTATTATGAACTTTGAAAACCATTGTTGAGTTGTTATGACTTCTGTAACTTTATTGCTTCATTCACTGAGATCCTGATTTATAATACATTGAACCAATGCATGTCTTTGAAACCTGTAGTCTTCTGAGTTGTTGTTCTTCACAGAGGCTTGAACATATTAATGAACTTCTTTCCATGACCCTGTAACAGACTTCAAGCTTTACTTGCATGTTTTGATTCTTTGTATTTGCCCTGTAATTGATCTTCTGGATTCCTGTGCTTCATTGGTTTAATATTATTTACCTATTTCATATCCTAGTTGAGTTATATTGCCTCTATTACATATTACGTTACATTATGCTTTACAGGGGGTCTGGAGAAAAGATTGGAAGACTGCAAAAAAAATTGGTCTGAAGAACTTCCTAAAGTTCTACGGGCATACCGGACTTCAACAAGGACCAGCACGGGAGGAAGCCCTAACTAGCCTATGGTACAGAAGCAGGATTTCCCGTGGAGGTTAGATCGCCATCTCACATGGTAGTTCACTTCGAGGAGGTATTGAACGTGGAAGGTTTGAAAATAAATTTAGAGCTATTAGATGAAGTTCGGGACCAAGCGATCCACAATATGAAAGAATATAAAGAAAAAACCAGAGTCTACTTTGGCAAGAAAGCAAAAGTCAAAGAACATGCAGTAGGAAATCTGGTACATCAGGACACCGAGGCTTCAGACCCCACTAATATGGGGAAGCTACAACCTAATTGGGAAGGTCTATACAAAGTAAATGAGGTGATTCACCCCGGGACCTACAAGCTGAGCTACATGTATTTTAAGGAGGTTCCGAATACTTGGCATGTAATTCGACTAAGAAAGTTTTATCAATAAGATGTTTTATGTACCCCCCACCCCGGATTATGTTTAATATTTATGTAAGGCGTTGCCCCGGAATGTACTCAATATCGACTTGATTTGCTTACCTATTAGCAAGTTATCAATGAAATTTCTATTTCAATTTATGTCAACAATGTTCTACTACCAATAAATTTCTCATTGTATGATCCAATCCCAACCCGCGACTCGACTTTGCATGCTAATCATATTATATTATCAAATATGGCTTCTCAGGCATTGCGACAACAACGAATTTATAAATACAGACCACTTAGAAACTTTGCAGAAAGAATAAATTTTCGATAAAAAGTAAAAGGTACCACGGGGATAAACGTCCACGGAATGCCATACGTTACAAGTAAGACTTCAAACATTCAGCACATAGAAACACAACGGGGATAAACGTCCCCGAGGTGACATAGTCTACAAAGATAAAACTTAAAACACTAAGGTTAAAACTACAATGGAGTCAGATCGACCCCGAGAAGAACTAGTTTGTCAAAAAATACTAATGACATTAAGCACCGGGAGGAGGAGGAGGTACGAACTCCGAGTCAGGTGGAGGAGGAGGTTTGTTTCCAGTCGGGACTTCCCCGTATGAGGCACCTTGCTTCTCTGCAAGAATCTTTTCCTTTTCAGCAACGTATTGATCCTAAAAAGCCAACAATGTCACCTCCAGGGTTCTCGCCTAAGTACCGGGAAGCTATAGTCCAGCAAATTTGGATCTTCTCAACAGCACGATCATTCAGCTTCTTGTAATAGGCTGGACTTCCCCGGAACCTCTGTAAGACCTCCTCCTCCGTTGGACAATTTGCCAACTCTCACTTTAAAGGATCATTCTCCTCTTCGAGTTTGCGTACGTCTTCAACAGCCTGAGTTTGTTTGTCTTTAGTATCATCGACAAGCTTTTTGTTTGGATATCTTCTTTCTGCTTGGCTTCTCTAAAGGCCATAAAAGCAGCCTGGGTTTGATCCAGATCAGTCTTTACGACTTCAGCTTCCTCAGCCTTAACCTTCAGGCTCTGAGCTATCGAAACCATCCCGCCGATCCGGGCATTGTCCTGGGGAAACAAAAGCATATAAGGCAACAGTCGCAGTTATAGAACAAAGGAAAAAATTTAGCAAAAAATAGGTTTACTCACCAAAGTAACTTCGTCCATCAACTTAGCAACAAAGTCATCAAAGTTTTCCTTCTTGAATCTCTTTTTCTCCTGGACAGACGCGTAATTTTTAAACGATTCCCGTCTCTGATCTTCAGCAGGGATACTAGAAATCTAAGCCTTCAGAGTTTGAGTAGCTGGAATGTTCACAAACGTTTCTAAAGTGACCCTCTTTACTCGGAACACAAATATCCCCGGTCTTTCCACTAGCTGGTGGCAGATTTTTCCTCTTTCGAGATAATCTCTCAACATCGGCTTCCGGAGCCTCAACCTCAGCAAGAACCTCGGGTTCGCAACCTACAGTGTCATTTACAGGACTAGTCGACCCCGTATCTATAGCCAACAACCCGAATCCAGAATCGTTCTTCTTCGTCTTCCCGTTTTCCAAACTTTGAATCCCCTCAATCTTCTTCAAGCGAAAAGTAAGATCCTTGAGTTGTGCGGCCATAACAACATAAAAGGGTAACAAGAATGCAATACCTGAAAGAAAACAAGGTTTTTGATGATGAATACATATGTTACATTGGAATACGTCATGCTTTATTATCTAAGCTTGTTTTGCAGGAAGCATGGATTTAGGGGGAGTTTTAATCTTCTATAGTATATTGGTGTGTAATCATCAAAAAGGGGGAGATTGAAACCCTATTGGTTTTTATGATGACACATAACAGCAAGCTGATTGCTTGTTACTGGAAATATTAGCCTATTATATTCTACTTGTTATCTAACATATTTTGCAGGATGCTTTGTTTGATGGGGAGCTTTTAGCTCAACCACAAACTACTATATAATCATCAAAAAGGAGGAGATTGAAACTTATTTGGTTTTGATGATGACATAGTCAGCAAGCTGTTAGTGTTTACTTATATAAAATAGCATGCTATTATGTGTGTACTAACTTGGTTTTGCAGGGCTTATTAATGTATTGATATAGCTTTCAGAATGTATAAACAGCAAGCCATTAGTATTAGACTGGATCATATCAGCAAGTTGACTTCAGGAAAACAATGCCTTAACAGCAAGCCATTTTCTCCGCCCAGAATCTTTTAGAGAATTACTAGAAGTTCTAATTTCATGGAGATTGCTTAAAGATATCAAAGATTGGCTAGGATTAAATATGTAAGGACTCTATTATATAGTATATAGTTTATACAATTAATAGAGCTCAAAATCACTTTTGATTGAGCTCTAACCGAGAGTTATCTATGAAGGAATCTCGGGTCCATTGCAGGCCAAGGGCCTCGTAGAAATCATAGACCTTCGTGAGAGCGTCTCCTCCGAGCCTTTGGACTGGAAAGTTAGTTGTTTTAAGTTTATCTTTAAACAATAGCATGAACTTTAGGTCCCCACCCCGTACAAAAATAAACTCCTGGTGCCGGTCCCGAAGTGAATTCATCATAATCACTTGGATGTCCATGTTCTCAGAAGGAAACCCACACTCATCCATTCTAGAAAGAAGCTCAAACAAAGGGTAGCTGATGGATTTCTTAATCTAAAACAGATAATGAAATAGTTTGAAAGTTGGAATGTAATTCTTCATATGGCAACAACCAAGGAAGCAGCTGATCTATTTTATGGAATTCAGGGCCAATTGAGTGAATGGCATGCCATATACATCCCGGTAGAGAGCCTTAACAAACTGATGCAATTTGGGCCTCATTCCCCAGAGATGTTCCAATGAAATCCCGACATATTCCCTCTTGGAGTCTATGGTAAATGCGATCATGTGGCTCAGGCCACCTCCACTTAAATCCGTCTTCATAATGGAAAAAGGCTTTGACATCGTCGTCAATTTGGGTATGGGTAAAAGAAGAAGGGACCCGGCCCTGTACACGTGTGATGGGGATAATGAGTCACAGGGCTACTGGCAAAGAGCCTATCTAACCTAGCTTCATTATACGGCTCCCTCCCTAAAGTCCCATTCGGCCCTCTGTAAGCTTTGGACAAATCTCTGTAATAATATTCTAACGGTTTAGGGTCGCGTCTACATTGAATGAAGTAATAGTTTACGTCCTCCCAGGACCCATCCTCTCGCCCCAAAGATTCCCCGGGACCCAAGACCAGAGTTTCAGAATAAGTATAGACAGACATTTCAGTTCGAGGAGGCATGATGGAAGAATCAGATGAAAAAGAATCTAAAAGTTTGGGTTCTCCTATAAATCTAGGGCAGTCTGGATTACATCGAAGGTTTCCGGCCTGTTTCCACCTCCTACCTAACATACACAAACCCCCGGAGTCATGCCAAGTTCGGAGTCAAAAAAGAAAGACCAAAAGACACAAACTTCAGAAACACTTCACCAAATCAAAACTAGATCTACGACCTATGCATACATATACACACAATTGAAACTCAAGGAAAACAGTTACAATAAGCCAAGAACTGCAAACGCAAATCAAACATAGTTTTACCTATCAAAGGGACAAACATTCCTTAATGAAAATCATTACCAAAAGGAGACCAAAAAATAAAAAACCCAAAAAGAAAATCAACATCACTCAGTTCAGTTCTTACATCAAAAGCGTATAATTCGACTACTAGTATTCTAACATCGAATGAAGAAAAGAAGAAGAAAGCAATAGTAAGATCAAGACGAATTACAAGAAAGCAGGAGAATGAAAATGGCTTCAATTGCGAGGATTCTCTTGACAGTCGCAGCAAAATGCTTCCAGAAGAACCTCAAAACTCAGAAGAAAAGAAGTAAGAAAATGAAGAGAAAGTAAAAAAATGAAATAGGGTGATAGTGGGTATTTATAGACGGTTGAATAAGGTGAAAAGACGCGAAGCAAATTCTAGACAGCTAAGACACGTGGCAAGTTTTCATTAGCTCGAAAAAATAACTGTTGCTACACTGTTGTCAATACAATAATTACAGCTTTGTAATTATTAATTTGCACTATTCTTGAAGAAAAAAGCAGAGAAGTGTGTAACATTTACATTTATATACATACATATATATTCACAAATAGAAACTCAACGGACGTGGAACAGCTGTAGTCGGTTCCCCGGAAAAAATGTTGAAGTTTGTAGAGTCCAATTACATCAATGACGCATGATGCTTATCTTTAGAGACATATGTAAACCGAATTTATACATCAAGAAACCGAAGAAAAATAACCAAAATTTTCTTCTAAGGAACCCATCCTTGGAATCAAAATCAAATAGACCAACTAAACCAGAATACGGAGTCCAATCTAGATTTTCGGGGGCACCAAATCAAAGAAAAATCATAATTTTTTCTTCTAAGTAAATCAAGGAATCCATCCTTGGACTTAAGAAGAAACCAAATCAAAGGCTATCTAAGTCGGAATTCGAAGTCCAATCTGGATTGCACCCTGGACGTCGGGGGCACCAAACCAAAAAAAAATCATAATTTTTTCTTCTAAGTAACAAGGAACCAATCCTTGGACTTAAGAAGAAACCAAACCAAAGGCTATCTAAGTCAGAATTTGGAGTCTAGTCTGGATTACACCCCGTACTTCGGAGGCACCAAATCAAAGAAAAATCATAAAAAAAAAATTCTAAGTAAATCAAGGAACTCATCCTTGAACTTAAGAAGAAACCAAATTCAGGGCTATCTAAGTCAGAATCCGGAGTCCAATCTGGATCACACCGCGGACTTCGGGGGCACCAAATCAAAGAAAAATCATAATTTTTTCTTTTAAGTAAATCAAGGAACCCATACTTGGACTTAAGAAGAAACCAAATTAAAGGCTATTTAAGTCAGAATTCGAAGTCCAATCTGAATTGCACCCTGGACTTCGGGGACACCAAGTCAACAAAAAATCATAATTTTTTCTTCTAAGTAAATCAAGGAACCTATCCTTGGACTTAAGAAGAAACCAAATCAAAGGACTATCTAATTCAGAATCCGGAGTCCTATCTGGATTACACCCCGGACTTTGGGGGCACCTAATCAAAGAAAAATCAAAAATTTTCCTCCTAAGTAAGCCCCTATCCAACTACAAAAAATAATACTCCCCTATCCGGGAAACCCGCATAAGTGAGTGGGAGGCAATGATAGCCTGCCTTGCAACTAGGCCCATAATCCAGCCCATAATGCCCAACAAGCCATAAAGCCCAGAACCGAAGGAGGATGACAACTGGATTCAGATTATTAATAGGCCCCAAATTGACTTGTCACTTCAGAATATTCTCCTCAGTCATTATTTGTGACTATGAGGATATGCCTGATTGTGACAAACCTATACCTACCCAAGGTCTCCACATGCTGGCACGTGCCCACCTCACCTGGGCACATGCCGGCCATAGAAACACACCTAAAAGGTGTCTCCAATCTGGAACTTCCAAGTACCCCGGACCCAGGACAAACCAACGGTCAAGATCTAAGGTACCAACCACAGAACCCTAAATGGTGGCCTATAAAAGCCTCTAAAAAAGATAGTTTTGGGGTTACATTCCCTCTACACTCTATATACAGCACACACACCACTTTACATAATTCCAATACTACCCTTCATCTCTAAATCCTTCTCTTACTCTCACACCGGAGATTTCGCGGGGCCCAAACCCCCTCCCGTTCTGCTTTGCAGGAGCCCATCCTACAGCTGCACAACCCAATCCGAAGCCCAAGAAAGCTATGAATCATACAGAGGAGTCCAGGTTCTAGTTTGGAGTAATCAGATGGCTACATCCATATGGATAATAGTGGTTTAGTGTTCATTTCCCTTATGTTATTAGTTATCGTACATATTCTGAATCATGTGGGATATGTAATGTTTCTTATCATGAGCTTACATGGTTTAATATTTGATTCAAGTCATGCTTATCTTTGCCAGCATTCTATCTGTGATTTTTTCATTGTTAAATTCCATGAGATATACGATTAGTTGAGATCATATCTATACTTTTTGACCAGTTCTAAGCTATTACAGTAGCCTCTACTATCTGATTTTGGTCAGCTATGTTGCTTACAATGTTCTTCCAAGCTGATTTACTTTTTCATGATTTATTATATTCTCTTTTTCATTTTTGACTACCGTGTTCCCTCTGTCAACTGATTCTTCAGAAAGAGAAAATAAGATTCTATTATCATTTCCTTCACACAGCGTGTTTACTGTCTTCAAGTCCAACTGGAAGTACTCGGTATATGCTAGCAAGATTAATAGGGCTCCTTCTTGTATACTCTTAATGTAATGACACATATCTCGTAATCTTTAACGTCAATTTCACATACGACTTCACCGACTACAAAACAGATGTAACTTTCTAACTTATCTTACTGCAGCCGAGTAGGTACCCCCTTTTCTTGCTGAAAGGAGGTTGATGGTTTAAGTATTGACAAGATATATTGCTATTTACCACTATCATAGAAACCAATGTAAAGTCAATTGTATATTACCATTACATTGTTAAAGGTAAGTTCTGTACACTGTACAATGAAATTCAGCACATAAATTCAACGTTTATTACAAAATGCAAACCAGAATAACAGTTCTGGGTAACGTAAACAAGAAAGGCGCTGTATAAAATTGAGCAGCCTCTTCTTTACTCCATCTTCAACCCAAGTATAATTTGTACATGTCATTTTATGCAAGAGATCAATAGTGTGCTTCTACTCCATGTATCTGGCACTGGAGCCAGAGTTTAAGACGACCAGTAAAGTAAAAAAGAAAGCTTTGAACAATGTACAAAGATTGCACTGACTAATTTTTGTTGAAAAACTTAGGGCACAATGTAACTGCAGTATATCTAATTTCTCTCCTTGTATTCACCACTCACTGAACCGTAAAATACCTAATTTTCTACAAAAGCCAAAAGAGGCATGCGAGAAACAAAAAATAAAAAACATTGTTGCTCAGGTCTGCCAGAAATCATGGGGATTGGTGCTGTACAATGTCCTATCCTTAATCTCAAGATTAGCCACATGATAATCGATGACCCTCGCTTGAATAAATTTACAAAGTACCAATACACAAGGAAGCAACCACCAACTGCTATCATCCCTGCAGTTGCCAGTATTTTAACATATTAGCATGTGATGTTATTCAGTAAGGTAGTCATGGACTATATCATGGAAACAATTGAGCAACAATCTCATTTAATCAGATTTAATGACTATATCTGTTGAAGGTCGGAGAAGTACTCTTACATGCTCAAACTAAAGGACTGTATGTTTGGAAGTATGTTACTAGGTAATAATTGTGTATTGTTATGGAAGATTCCGCATATAAAGGCAACAACCTGTTACAAGCAGAAGAAGGGAAACTATTTAAGGATTTAATCAACATGATAATAATCAAAAATCAAGCATCAGATAATTATTCTAAATAAACATGGTTCTAAAGCAATCAACAAGTAAAGGAGACTGAACAACCAATCTTCGGGCAGATTATATTTAGAAAATTCAACTTTAGGTCTGCACTATTAAATGTTAGCTGTGATTATTAAATGCTTGAAAGTCAAAATTCATAGTGAAATTTCAAGTCTGTATTACTGGTCCATTTACTTGACTAGTTTGACTCTTCTAAGAAATTACCGACTTTCTAATTCAACATGTGAGAAGGTAATCGCCCTAACAACTTACCACATTTATCAAAGACGTGATATTCCACAGAGCATATACACGTGCGGGACCTGAAGAACGCTTAGGTCCATAACTAAATAAGGCATTTAGGCCAGCTGGGAAGGGAAGTATTATGCCAAGCGGAAGAACTGACAAAACCAAAAAGAAATGCAACAGAGAACTTGAATAGAGCTGCAACAACATTAGCAAGACAAGGCTAAAATCTGCTAACAGCATCACAGAGATGACCAAACCGACAAGATCCTGCACCAAAATCCAGATGAAGTACATAGAAATGTGCCATGGAAGTTTCAAAATTATGTTATGAATAAAATTTAATTAATGTAAATACTAATTATACCTGATGTGCAACTGGTTTAGTATTATAAAGTACAAATGAGAAAGGGTAACCCATCGTTTTCTTCTCTTTGACCATTTCTAAGTTCTTTGCATGTATAGTGCCTCCAATCAACTTTTTTTGCACCAAAAGAGGTTTGCCGACTCTTAATTGGTTTGTGGAATTATTAGGATGAGAATTGAGGAAACTGCACAAAAAGACATATCAGGGAAAAAAAAGTGAGAAGGGTTAAAGCTTTTAGCAAAATATAGACAACGATCACAAGTAGAAGAATTTACCGTGATTGCCTCCCCGGAGACGAAGACACATCAGGCCTCCCAGGAGACAAAGACACATCAGGCCTCCCAGGAGACAAAGACACATCAGGCCTCCCAACTGAAGGTGCAATTTCATTTTCAGAAGCACGCATGACTAGTCCAAACTGGCAATACCCAGAAGTTGTGGGCTGAAAGCAAGACAGATCAACTCTTACACCATGAGGACTCAAAGTTGGATTTGCATATGTCTCAAGCCAGCTGATGACAGGCCGAAAAGTTTTGTTCAAATGCCCAAGTCGAACTAAACGTAATTGCGCGTTAAGTCCAGCAACTAATCTATACCAAATGGTGGAAGGTATCAACTGCAACATAGTAATTTTTTGAACAATTTGAGAAATTTCACATGAAACCTTGCCTTTTAAAACCACAGGAATTGCAGTGGTACATTATTCAGTAGCCAATATTTAAATTTATAAAATACAACAGACCTGACTTATGAGGCTTGTCAAAATATTATCGCTGTGAAGAGTAAAAGGAGTCATGTAACTTCCATCTCCCCCGAAAACTAAAGTCAAGGGAAATCTTTGATGAAGGCGAGGAGGAAGATCATCTCTCTTCTCATCTCCACCAAGGAAAAAATCAACGTATGCAAGCATTAGATCACTAGTTGTTGCAACCTGCAATAAAACTGAAAATATTATCAACAGAGTGAAAAAAATAAATCAACATGTAAGTAAACAGGAAATTTAGTAGACAGAAGAATGTCAGACATAATGCAAAGGTGTATTAAAAGAGAACTAGATGAATCAAAACAAAAAAGAATAAAAAAATATAACACAACTAAGAATAGCAAATAGTCTCTAGCTCCATAAATCAGGGCATAAAAAATCTAAAAGACAATGTAATGAAAAGGTAATTCTCGGAAGTCCCAATATATTAAATTACTAGAAACTCATTAGAGTGAATGGACAATTGGACATAACATAGCCGCTGAAAGTCTCCCATTTTACTATGTCGAAACACCCTGCAGAATTTCAGAGGACTAAATCATCAGAAGATCATGTCACCTACACCCGCAAAATCTTAGGAAAATGACAATCTACACATTAGATGGAGACAAACAACAATATTACTCCCGACCAGCAAAAAGAGACACCAAAGTTGCTAAACCACTGGAGTGCTGCAGATTTACATGGGTAAGCATTTGAATACCCAATCACCAGGGATAGAACTATAGGCTACGTCTCAGTGAGATTAGTACCTGAAGCTCAATTGTTTTTCCTACTATACCATTAGGGACTTCCGAAATTGATTATGGGTTTTTAATTTCTTAAAGCTATAATTTTAGTAAAAGTATCCTGAAACTGAACATGGTATGAATGATCTTTTACGGAGAAAAGTCCATATTGCAGCCTCCTCTACTCCCCTTTTTGAAAGAGCGCAAATAAGGAAAGTTGATTGTTCATATTACTTTGAAAATTTTAAGTATTTAATTGACTTAATTCCGACAAAGGCTGCACTTATTGCTTACTACAACCTAATTGGGATTCCAAATTATATCAAAATAATAGTAATCCAGCTAAAATATCATGCATAAATAACCTCAGCTAGAATGTGCAACATATGCAGCATAAGGAAAAGAATTACTAGAAAATGTATAATTTAACAAGGACCACAACAATACATGATTATTCAGGTAAAATTGTCATATATGAGAGCTCGTAAAAGACATGTATTTAAAAGGTACTCAATGAAGAAAATAACCTTGAGCCCCTCGTAGAGAGCACGAGACCTGCATGAGCGCAAACACGAATGGTCATATTCTGATCGAACATATTCTCGCAGTGTATGGATTTTCTTTTTCCGACGCCACTGAAGCCATGACCAGGCAAGGGGGTAAGCAAAAATTGAGATGATGCTGTATGTCGATCCTTCCCACCACTGATAAGCAGCTAAGCTATTTATCTCATCCACAAATCTGTTGAATGCATCCTCATAACTGCCAAGTAAACAGTAAATTCAACTCAAGGTAAGCAGTAGTGACTTTACTTTACTTTTACGAAACTATAGCACGGTAACGTAGTTCGAGAGAGAGAGAGAGAGAGATGACTTACACAATTTGTGCTACTTGTTCTGGAGGAGAATATGGGAGATGCCAAGGTTCGCTAAAACTGTTAGATCCCATAAAAAACATCCTATGAACATGACTCCGGGACTCCTCGGCTCTATTTGTTTCTAGAACCTGCCAGTCAAAAACCATAATAATGAATAGAATAACACATTTGTTAGTTTGTTGGTATACTTTAAACAAAATCATTAAATGATGAAGGAATGGAGAAATATAGAAAACAGGAAATCCAAGAATACCTCATTTAATGATTCCAAGAAAGGGAATGAACGATCTATTTCTAAACCACGTCGAGCTTGCACTAAGCTTGGTAGTTCATCCCCGCTAACAAACTTCATTCGAGCAACGCTAAGCACGATCCCTAGGAGGATGAGGAGGCTTAAGAGAATAAAGCCAAATAACCATGGTCCACCAAAAGTATACATCAATTCTTCAAGAGCTGTATAACAGTGCGGCATATGGTATCTCTCAGAAATGCACTTGTAAGGGCACGGAGTATCTGCAACACCGCCTGTAATGAACAGTTAACTCGAAATTGTCAAAATTGTGAAGTAACAGTACTTTTCTGATACTGGTGTAATAGTTGGGTTAAGTTTTCTGCAAGGCCTAAGAAATTCTACAGACACTGGGAAACTAGCATAGGAATCAATATACCTCGAACAGCAACATATTTAGCACGGTGAGGAAGCTCATTAGATGGGCACTCAAGACAATGGGCCTTGTTAGATCCAGTAACATTCTTAAACGTGCCTCTTGGACATTCCTGCAAAGATGCTCTTAAAATATGCAAAACTATTTGATGTAAACTAGGGAAAGGGAAACATTACAGAGAGACCAAATGAAAAGGCTGAATGTTTAGCCATGTGCCATTAAGCAAGTAAAATCAACTAATACAGAAGGTAGTACAACAAAAGAAGGATGACTGCTGTTATTGCTTACTGACCAACTCACCAATCAGGAGAAGGTATGATTTTGCTTTAAGGTATCAAATATGATATGCATTTTTTGTTATCGTATAAGATTTATTTTGCAAACAATTCACTATGTAAACACTTAAATGACAAGATTTAATTTAAAACCTTAAATGGTAGTTTGACTTCTTTCACAATTTTTAAGATAATTTTATTTGATAAAAAAACACACACACACACTGAGAGTCACAAATCTAAGGTTGCAAATATGCACAGATAGAAATCACCTGAATAAAAAGTTTGGGGAAATAAGAGAGAGGAGGCAAAACTACCTGACAGAAAATGCCATAAAGTCCTTTAGGACAAGATTTCCCACTGAGACTCCCGCTTTCACCACCATATCCTAGACCTTTACCCGATCCTCCTCTGCCATATGTAATATTTTATAAAAGACGAGATAAACAGAAAAACGATAAACATCTAAGACAGAAATTTAAGTCCTAAGCTGAAAGAAAATTTAGACACTAAAAATGTCTTTTGAATTCTATTGATTTAACATTATATTGAAATTGATTGCTCAGAAGAGCAGGCGTAGGGTCGCCTGACACGTCAGGCATGGCAACCATTAAAATTTTTACATGCATAATGAAATAACTGATCAGATGCATAAAGGCTATAAACCAATAAATTGCGGCAAAGCCAAAGAGGCAAACAGCATTTCCTGTCAACCTACACCTTCAGGAAATGTCTTGTTATTGGAGTCTGTATGCTCAATATTTGCTACTGCAGTTATTTTTACTGTTATATCGCTTTTTGGCTCTCCTGTTGCTATACTTCGCTTCTAAGACGCACATTGTTGTACATAACTGTAAAGGGAGATGGAAACTGTATTTGCTCACAGCCTATGTCCTTGTCCTATTTTGGCTCTCCTTGTCATTAAACCCAGCTTCTTACATCGGCTAATATATATAATTTAAAATCCCTCGATTAGAAGTGGATTTGCAAATTTTTTTGTCAATTTGACTCTTGGTATAACCCTGAGATTTATTAAAATTTGTGTAGACATAAGTTGCAAAAACAAAACCACAAGACACTAGATATTATGTGGTATAATCTACAACCTTTTAAAATATTTAAAAATAGTGTGAATTACTACTAAAACTCCAGGGAAGCCTTGATTGACACCTTTTCCTCGAAAATAGAAAAGGAAATGATATTGGTAGATTTAACCATAAAAAAGTCATCACAGTCACTTTTTTAAGTGACGGAGGGAGTAACTCTCTTTATATGATCTACTAAATGAATGAGTAGTAGTGAAGCCATATATAAAGATGCTATTAATTTCCCTACAGCTCATCACCCTCAACCAGCTCTATGAGAATTTGTGGAGGTAAACTTTACTGTCTATGCTGATACTACTGAATGAGTAACATACATAAAACTTTATTTATAAAATATTATATTTAAGGTTAGACTCCAAACCTAATAGACAACCAACTAAGATATACTCCCTCCATTTCAAAATAAGTGTCGCTTTGACTTTCTGCACGTATTTTAAGGTGTATAAAAAAGTGACTTATACACATTATTTTTACAATTTTCTTTTTTGAATAAAAATATAACACGTAAATTTTTATTTAAAAATAAAAAAGTAAAGTGTATAGGTCATCTTTTATTGCACCTTAAAATACATGCAGAAAGTCAAAGCGAAACTTATTTTGATATGGAAGGAGTATATTTTTAAATGACTGAACCATGTCCCAGAATGAAAGGCTAAGAGAACTCCGGTAAAGATTGTTAGATATCAACACTATAGTGACAAAAAACTAGATCAAATAAATTAAACAAAGAATATTTCATTAGATGCAAACCTGACGTTTATGGTTCCTTCTCCACTTGCTACAGGCAGGTATTCATCGCCAACAGTGATATCAGCCCAATGAAAGTGAACCCGACCACCACCTCCACCACCACCATCAACACTGCCATGTCCGCCATTTGTTGAGATAGTGGAAGAATCACCCAGGACTATAGAATTTAGAAACAAAAGGATAGTTCCTCCCGATCCACCACCTCCATTGCCTAAGACTGAAGTTTGCATGCTAGGTTCCATCACAAATTTTTCTCCGTAACTTTCTCCATCAGCTCTGAGGGAACCGTCAATATACAAACATGACAGTGAGTGCTCCAGTGAACCCATCACTATAACAGACAGAAATATATATGCTCAATCAAAATAAGAAACAAAGATGCTCAACTATAGCAGCAATAATTATCAGCACGAATTCATGATGATTTTGTAGCAAAATTTCAAGCTAATATATGCTCTACATAATATAACAATTTTCTAAAAGATTGTTATTATTTAGAGCATACAAAGAAATATAGTGTTCAGACTCAAATCTTAGCATCTCCTACTCCCCTCTTCGTTTTACAGATCAGCTCTTAGCCTTCTGTTACAAGAGGCTTTTCCATTTGGACACTCGAGTGCTATTTGGACCCTACAGATTTTAAAAAAACCATTCCTTAACATTTAGACCAGGAACTACTTGTCAGCTTTACAAACTAGATAAATTCCATATCTGACATCACAAAACAGGAAAGCAGTTTCGGTAACTGCAAACGTCACAATATACTAATCAAATACTCTAGTACACGACCCAGCAGAGATGCCCTAAATACATCAAATATGATGTGCTGAGATGCTAGATCTAAATATGTGATAGAATGTTTTATCAAAATTCATAGAAAGAAGTCCTCAAGAAAGTCAGTTGTGACAAAGTAAAGACTTTGCCTGACACTAAAAACCCGCTCTTAGCATGACTACAAGGAATCGTATCAATTTAGCCATTTCGAGGAAAGCCATAGTGGAAAGGGAAAAAGGGAATACCTAGAGAATTAAAAACACTACCTCTTTGAAGACAGATATCTCATAAAAGTAGACATCCCAAATGATATTCCATAGATCATAATATTGATATATGGATATTAACCACTATGTCACTTAAATACTTCTGCCATTAGCAGAAACAAGTTAAAGGCAGATGAAAGCATCAAAAAAACCTTACCAATTATTCCGCCACCTGCAGTTGAATCAGGAAGACTGCTATTTCCACTTCCACTACCAAGTTCACAGGGTAAATCGGCACTCCCATAGGTGATACCACCCTGGACAACACTTCCGTTGTAGAACCCATCCCCGCCCTTTCCACCATGTCCTCCACCACCCCCAAAACCATTGCTCAACAATCTTCCACTACCCACACCAGCTATACAACCTGTATAACAAAATTATATTGTGAAGAAAACATAATCTTCGTTTAGGATATGGAAGTACAGAACCACTAAGACCAAAGAATTACATAGGATTTCTCGTTCAAAATTCCCTAAAATTTTCTAATCAACAATTATATAATAGAGATGAGATAGGATAGGATACCAAGCCCAGTTGCACTTATTGCTCCAGACGATTCAACATTTACGGTTCTAACCCAGTGAAAATGAACAACAGATCCTTCTATTAATCCTTCAACATTAACATCTTCAACTCTACATATCTGGATTAATTTAATGAAAGACAGCAGATTAAATTCTAACAGAAAGAAAGTAAAACAGTACAACTTTGCACTCAAATGTGCACATCTCTAGATTAAACTAAATTAAGAAGCAAGAGAAGTAAATTATTAGGGATCATTATATAAATGACACCTGAACAGTGAATGGTAATGACGAGTTCACGTTGCAATCCTCGGGTGGATGAATCAGTTCAATAGGGCAATCCTCGCGCTCACAGTAGAGCAGAGACGTACTGCTGGTTAAAGACTGTTATCAACTGACTGCCAAAGTCATCATATACATGTGCATCTTGGATAATATATCTAAGACTTACCCATTTTTACTTGCATTCTTCAAGGGACCTCTCAGAGTAGATCCAGGACCAACCTTCACGACAGAAAAGGATAACTGCTATTATGAGATACATGAATAAAATCTACTAGTTTCATGAGATTTGAGAGGTTCAAAATGACTATTTAAAGGGATCAAATATACAATATTTAACCCAACTTCGATGTGGTCCGAAAACAACTGTACACTCTATCCATATTGGACTTCTTTATAATGTTTATGGAGAAGAAAGGCCTCCTATGAAATTATGTGACATAGCACACATCATTTCCAAAATTATGCATGCTTCGAGTAAGAGAATTGGACGTCATTAGTACAGAAGGGAATTTTTTAGGAAATAACCTGAACTTGTTATAAACAAATTGATGTACTAAGCAGCCAAAAAAAGATTGATCCTTACATTAATATTGTAAAATAATGATAAAACCAAACGTTGAGCTTCAACCACGTCGCCAGGTCCGGACAAGTTCAATGTACCTTGCCCATGAAGTCCTAAATTGGCGTTTGACTGGATCAAAGATGATCCCTAGGAAGCATATAGACACCAGTTAAATATTGCACAAGAAATGAAAATGAGGATGACACTTAAATAACAGAGATCAAGTTACCCGTAGAACCACTAAATTGCTGGCTTCAAGCATGGATGTTGCAGCAATAGCATCACCGTCACCATCGATGAGCATTTGGGAATTCCACATTAAGTAGACTTTAACAGACATTCGCAAGGCCCCATATACCTATTATTAATCAGCAGATATATAATCGGATATTCCAAAGACTGCCACCATGAAGTTGAAATCAAACATGTAAAAACCAAAAACGAAAGTTTACAGCTTATTAGGTGCAGGAAACAAAAACAACTGGTCTGCAAAGGTCCTTTTCTACTGAATGATACCTTGTTAATTTATTGTTTCTGTTCTGACAAGATAAGGCAATCAAATAAACAGCAGGAATTACCTAAATACTAGTATGATGAAACTTAACTCCTGTGGAGAGAGTATTCTTACAGGAGAGGTACCCCCTTGAAACGACTAACAAAGTGTATTCGCTTGGTTCAAAGTAGGCATGCCATACAACTTTTAAAGGGTAATTGAACACCAAAAGTTGTTCAGTTACAAACTAAAGCAAAAAGAAACTAAGAAACACTGTCACTTAAAGGACAGATGCTCATAGGAATAAGTTGAAGGTTCAGAAATTAGAAAATTATTCTGCCATACATTAAAGAAAAATGTTACATATATTTATCATGTCTTAATATATTTGTTCTAGATGGGGGATACTATATAGAGTGTCTAATCCTATATTTTCCAGG
>PHNY01018965.1:16126-26828 GCA_003724115.2 Anethum foeniculum
AAGAGCCAATTTGAAATAGAATTGATTTTATATTTATTGACTTTCCCATAAATTTGAATGTAAATAAAAAAAATTTAAGTTAATTTTTTATATTTGAAATTGGATTGATTTTAATAAATTTTGACTTTCCTACAAATTCGAATGTAAATAAGGAAATTTTAATTTTTATGAATTAATAAACCGGAGCTCTAGAAAAATAGATAAATATCATTCAGACGATTTTCGAGCTCCCGTGGGTTTTCCTTTATATATATAAAGATATTAAGATTAAGATTAAGATTAAGATATTGATTTTGTTTCTAATTATCCGAATAGATAATAATATACAATTGTATAATTTTAAAAATAATTTAATTTATTATTTCTATTTCTTTAAACAAAACCTGAAATAATAACGATTTTTGCAAACAAATTTATCTGACTACTTTCATCTAGTGTATTTATTTTACTTTTTTTGAAGAAGAAATCGATGTTGAACCGGAATTAATTAATATATGGTGGTTATTTAATCTAGTTATAGTAAAATCAAGTCAATAATTTTTAAAAAACGTTCAATAATTTTAAATTTTGTGCTAAAAGTGCACAATATATATTTGATTATATTTTTAATATTAAGGGTTTTTTTGAAAAATACTCAAACTCAAATTTTTTTTGCAAAAATACTATCACTTTTTTAAACAATTGCAAAAATAATTATTTTTTTAAATTTTATTTGCAAAAATATGATTTTGTAATTTTTTTTTTGAAAAAATATGATTTTTCTGTAACTCGATTCAAACAGATACAATCTAGGCGGCCTCGAATGTAACCAAAATCAAGGTAACCAAAAAACTCAGTGCAACTAATTGCATATCTGGTTAATTTTGGTTGCACCGTATATTTGAAAATATTTTCGGGAAAATAGTAAAATCGTAAATTTGTTTTAAAAAAATAGTATTTTTGATCATTTCTTTAATATTAATTATATTAAAAATGTTGACGCAACTTGTATTTGAATAATAATAAAAATAATCATGGGCCATCCGGCCCAAACAACTACCTTGACCGTAAACCCCTTGTAGTCCACTCATCGTATCCTTACTCCAGAAGGAACTCAACTTCTACTGATCCAATCCAGACAGGCGTGTGTATATATAGTGTGTGTATATATATATATATATGTCGAGAGAGAGAGAGAGAGAGAGGGAGGGAGAGAGATTCTTGGGTGTGAGATATTGAAACTGAAGTGAAGGGGCTAAAGTAGCAAGTATTTGTAAGCAAGTAATTATGTTGCAGCAACATTTTTCAGATCCTGTGAAGCTTAAAACCAAGAAGGTATATTACAAATTTATATTTTCTGTTACCCTCTTTTTAATAAAATATATAAATGTATTCATTTTGTATCATATGAGGTTTCTTGAAAGTAAGTAAAGCATTGACTTTTACCATATGATCGTGTTCTTGACTTTAGTATCTTTTGGTGTATTCTCTTGAGGAAATTTAATAATTTGTGGGGATTGTTAGTTCAGGGCTATTTATGATAGAATTGCTTGGATTTTTCGAAGATCATGCTATTTTGATTCCAATTTTTAATGTTTGCTCCTATGATAAGGCCAATAGAGTAATTATGTTATTACATATGATAATATTATGTCAGTTTAGCTGTTTGGTCCAATTTTTGTAGTTCAGGTTTTTTATATTATTGTTTAGGCCTCTGGGATTTTTTGTTAACTTATTTTAAGTAATAAAAGGTAAAACAAACATGCCCTTATTCGCGTGTAGAAAATTTTTTAAATCAAGGAAATGTAGTTTGTATTGTGGATAAAAAAACAATAGGGGTTTGTTTCCTACTAATGAAGGAATTTGTGGTGTTTGTCTTCAACCGATTATTTTTGAAGACATATTCATTGCTCGCGATTCTGGCACACTTGAACAACTAAAAGAGTTGAGCTCTACACGTAGAATGATTGAGGAGTCTATTAATGAAAGAAGCTCTATCACAATGGCTGTTGCAAGGGAAATGTCTGGAGGCTCAACTTTGCAGTGTGAACAGGTAACAATTATAGTATTATATAGGCATGTAAAATGTAACCTACTTGTGTTCCTATATACAAGTTACGAAAGCAAAAATTAACATTAATTAACAAAAATGTTTTTTTATCTAAAAACACGAGCAAATTGTATAGTAATTTTAATGTTTGGATTCTTCTTCATGTGTGTGTGATTGCAATTAGGACATTCAAAAATTAGAGAGGTACTTGCCATTATTGGAAAATTTTGTCGACCAAGTTAATATGGTTAGTGATAGCCCTCGGATGCTTCAATGGACTTCTGAACTCAGGATAAGTTGGAGCAGTGCTCTTACATCATCATCTTTCTTCAGTTTTTTTGGGTCAAAAGTTCTTTCAAATTGATAGTCTGCTGTTTGAGCTCAGTATGATGCTCTTTCTTAATGGTGCACTGCTACGAGAATGGGCTTTTGAACTACTGTCTAGAGGTAAACCTCTTTAGTTTGTTACTATTACCCATGAATATGCAAACATTTATTTGCTTGATTCTTATGTATCATTGTAGATTTGGTGCAATCTGCCACTCTATTTAGGAGAGCTGCTGGAGTTTATCACCACTTGGCAAATGAGGTTCTTCCCTCTTTACAGCCTGCGCTGCCTCCAGAAAGGCCACCAGAAGTTACATCGTCCGTGTGTTCTGTTGTGAGCCTTCTTTGCTTGGCTGAGGCTCAGGTGAAAACCTGCTTCTCATGTTTATTAGTTTGAAAGCTTAAACTTTTTTGATAGTTTTTATTTGCGGATATGATAATAAACCAAACTTTTCTTTCAGGCTGTAATCATAAGAAAATCTGAGGAGAAAGGAAACACGCAAAGTCTATTAGCAAAGTTGCATTATGGTGTTGTACAGATGCTAGATGAAGCGATTATTTTATTACAGTCAGTAATTGAAGATAGAAAGAATATTTCAGTACGCTTTGTGGTATATATGCAATCTGCATATCCATTCTTATATTAGTTTTTATTTTCGTATGTTGTTTTTTATATCGTTGCTGTATCTTTATAATCTGTCTTAGTCAAATTTTTATGTCATTTATACTAGTTGATGATTGCCTACTACTGTAAAAGGAAATAATGGAAACTAAAGTTACCATCTAGTCTTTAGTCACTCTTTTGAAGAAATCTATTTATCTGTATAATTAGATATAATTGGGTCAAGCAACTAAGGACCTAATTTATTCTTTTACCCGTAGTCCTTAGGGCCTTAATAGCATTTGGAAATTTTTAAGTTCTTTAAAATTTCTGAAGATTGAATGTATTTGCTCTTTTTATTGTTTGTTTTGTTTGACATTAATGTCAAGATCAAGTTTTGCTAAAATCTTCTCTCAGTCATCTTTCTGGGTTGGCAGGAATTTCTTTCATTTTGCAAAGTCGTGCATGAATTGAGAAATGATGTGTGCCGTGCAGAAAGTTTAAAGACTGATGGTCAGATCGGTGTTGCAATTGGAGTTCTTCAAAAGGCTCTTGTTACTGCGCAGATGAATCTTCCAGGAAATGAGTCCTGGAGGTTGGTTCTTAATCAGGAGACCGTTAAGTTGACAGGGTTGCTGCAGAAATATGAACATGAGAATGACTTCGTCTGGCATGATAAGGTTCCAACTCAGCTTGAGTTTCCCTTACCCGAAGGTAAAAGAATTGTTAAGCTTATTCCTTATCATCCTCAAAGGTGGGAAAGAGCACTTTCTTTTAAAATATAGAGGTACAGATATAGAAAGAGCACTTTCTTTTAAAATATAAATATAAATGTATGAGAAATACTAGACCACATTGTTGAGATTTAAATATCCATAAATATTGTAAAATAATGACTGATGTGGTAATGAAAACAAGTAATGTTCTATCTCTTCAGGGAATGCACAATCAGGCCCGTCTTAAACATTTGAAGGGCCCTGTGTTAAATATGAAATGTGGCCTCAATTCTCATTAAAAACATTACCATAAACGAATAAATTAATTACAAAGATAACATAACTATGTAAATGTTGTAACTTTGAGGTGGATAATATTGTAAATCTCCGAGCAATCGTGCAAGAAATATATATTTTAAGTCTGTTTTGTTGTTCAAAAGACATACATATATGTAGGTTTAGAAATTCTGGGACCCTTTTAATTTTGAGGCCCTGTGCCTCGGGGCTTCTTGCACACCCTCGTATTCTTGCGGGTGAAGGAGAAAAATACCCATTTTTTTATTGATATTAGTGAAAATATTCATTTTTAATTGGGATGTCGAATTTTACCCATTGTGATAAGCATTTGTTAATTGGGTATTTATATTACGCATTCTTGTGTTGGGTATCAAGAAATTTTTAATTTTTTTGTATGTAATACGCATTTGTCACTTGGGTATCACATATGGGATACGCATTTGACAAATGCTTATCATAGGAAAAAAATAATTTTTTTTGAGATAACCATTTGCCAAATGCGTATCCTATATAAAATGGGATACTCCATTCACAAATGCGTATTCCAATCGTTAAAAACAACCAACACATCTGAAAATTGTTATTTTTGTTAATTTTAATTAAAAAATTTTATTTTTAACAATTTCTCTATTCTTGCACACCCTCGTAGACGGCCCTGTGCACAATTCATCAGGAACACAGGATCTCTTCTGTTTTTTTCTTTATGATAAAAGATTTCATGGTGAAAGTTAACATGACTTGTGATTGTCTATATTATTTTTCAGATTTTAACTAATGGCGCCACAGGGTTATCACAGTTTTTCTAATGTAAACTTCAGTTTTTGCGGAAAATTATAGTTTCAATCTTTTCAAACTTCTACTGTATTATCGTGTTGTTAGTAGGAGTGAACAAGGGTCGGTTGGGCGGGTTTTTAGGAAAAAATGACCCTTTTAGGAAAAAATGACCCAACTCAATTAGTCCTGGTTAATAAAAACTTAACCCATTACTTAAAAAAATAATTATGTAACCCAATCTTACCCAACCCAATTAATTCGGGTTTGGTTTGGGTAAACTTGCGAATACAATAATAACAAAAATTTAGTCACTCGCACTTTGGTAACTAGTAATAATTGACATACAATATTTATAGTTACTCAGTTATTATGAATCATTCACCAATATTAGACTATGCGTAAGTTTTTGATTGAAAAGGGAAGCCTGCTACATTAGTGAAACATTTGAACAATGGTGAAATAATAGGAAATTACTGTATATACACCCAGTTATGGACTCTTATTTATAAGGTGTATATCAAATCATTAATCATGTTCAGATTCCAAAAGTCATCTAGTACGTTTTATAATTATCGAGATATTTAAAATTATCCAGATTATTATTGTAAATATATAAACACACTCTAGACAAATAAAATTTAGGTTAAAGATTGATCGAGATAAACTCAAAAATATAAAATAGGCCTATAAATATTATATATATAATCGGGTTGGGTTGGGTTAGTTTAGGGTTAAAATCTGTAAAACCCTGACCCAACCCAACTTAATCGGGTTTTTTAAAAATTAACTCATTTATTTTTCGGTTTTGAACTAGTCGAGTTATTCGGCCTAAAAAAAATTAGTTTTGGTTGGCTTAGCTTAGCGGGTTAAACGGGTTTATGTTCACCCTGGTTGTTAGTTTGACAACTATTTCAGGTGTAGGAGTTGGCTGATCTGCGGTAGAGATGTTCAAAATATTCGAAGACCGAAATCCGATCCGATCCGATCCCGAAAAAGCCCGAAAAACCCGATCCGGTAAAAAGCCCGGTCCGGTTCGGTCCGGCCCGCGGGCCTTAAACGGGTCTCATTTTTTCCTGAAAATCCGGCCCGGCCCGAAGCCCGAAAAATCCGGATAAAAGCCCGGATTTAAAAAAGCTCGGTTCTAAAAAAACCCGGATAAAAGCCCGGTTCGGCCCGGATAAAACTCCGGGCTTTTTTAAAAGCCCGGATAAAAATCCGAATTTGTTATATAAAATTTATAAATATACAATATATTTCATAAATTTTAAAAACAATACCATACAATTAGAAGCAATTGAGGTATATTTGATTAATTTTTCTATTTGTTACGGTAAATAACAACTGTTAGTGCTTTAGATCGAAGAATCACTGATTGTAATATTAAAGAATATGCTTTAACTGTTGAATATAATATTAAATAATATTATTTGTTTCGGTATCTAACTACTCTTTCTCATAGTTTGGTATATTTTTTTCGGTACCTAAACTACTCACAAATCGAGCCACAAAATATAAATTAATATTTAATAAATAAATAAAAAATGCCCGGATAAAGCCCGGCTCGGCCCGATCCGGCCTGGCCCGCGGGCCTAAAACGGGCCTCATATTTTAGAGGAAGCCCGACCAGACCCGATTTTTAAAAAAGTCCGGCCGATCCGTTTTAAAAAAGTCCGAACTTTTTAAGGGCCGGATAAAACCCGGCTCGATAGGCTTTTTGTGCATTTCTAATCTGGATAATGGTATTTATATGTTAGTGTGCTTACTTTTTGAAAAGTTTTTTTTTTTTTTGGACAGGAATTCTAGCGATACTATCTTTCCATCACAATGGGATCACTAAGGATTTTTGTGCGAATAGCCTATAGATGTAGGCACCTCATTTATTTCGGCAATGTAAAATTCGAATTTCCAAGTATTTATATTTGTGTGCCAACAAAAAAGAAAGATACATAGAGTTAAAATACGACAAAATTTAGGAAAATCTAAAATCAGTTTACAAAAAGTGCTTCAGTTTATTTAGTCTAAATAACAACATAGATGAAAATTATTAGAGTAGTTTAACACTGATAGAATGAGAATAGCTTAGCTTAGAGATTCTATTACTTTATATTCCTTTAATTTAATCATTATCATCTGGCTTACTTTTTCAAAAATGGTAAAAATGTTTATAAATACTTGCAAGGTCTTTAATCATTTCTTTCTTAATACTATTTTACAGTATAAAATTATTAGAAGCTTTATGGTCCATTTTGAGAATTACTTCAACGACATTCGAAAATTAACGAGACACATTTCAAAAAATAAAATAAAATATTTTCGGTTCTAAAATTAAAAACTGTAACCGCCGGTTCAGATTCGGTTTCAGTTTAAAAACCCCCGGTCCAGTTATAATCGGCTCGGTTTCAGTTACAAAACTGACAAATATAAAAATGAAAAGCAATATATAAATGAGACAAATTAATGTCCGCAATTTTAATATAATAATTAATACAACAGTCTTAAACACAAATAACATCCTATGTTTTAACTTCGACATTGGGAATCAAAGTTATCTTCCACAGAAGATGATTTTACTAACGGGATTACAGAAAGGTGGCGAGCAACAACATTAGGAAGCCAATAGTCCAGCTGGTCTCTTCCTAAAAAATCAGCAACTTTAACACTGGCCTGCTTTATCAAAAAAGATTCTAAAATCAGCCAGTAGTTCAGCTGGTGTCTTTTAACATGGTATTTCCTCCGTCCCACAATACTAGTCTATTTTGAAAGAAATTTTTTTTCCATAATACATGTCCACTTTTCCTTTTTAATGCAAATATAATGACATTATTTCAAAATTAGTCTTCTTAAAAGTTGTATAACATTTAATGAGAGTTGAATAAGAGTGTACATTCATTCATTTATTAGGGGTATAAGTGGAAAAACATTATGAAATTAATAATTTCTTAATATGCATAATTTTTTCAAAAAGGACTTGTATTGTGGGACGGAGAGAGTACATTCTAAGCACAGAAAATAAATCAATACAATAAAAAAATTTCAATCTGAGTTTTAATAAATGGGGCTCTGAAAATCTTTTGTGGAGATAAGTGGTTAATCTTTTGCTATGTAACTTTTGAGTATTTGTTGATACCAGATACCACATACTCCCTCCGTCCCAGCCATTTATTTACATATGATTTGGGCACGGAGGTTAATAAATATGTATAAAGTAGTAGAAAAGAGAAAGAAAAGAGGGTGAAGTGGTGGGACCCGTTGATTTTTAATTTAATGTATAAAAGGGAGATAGTGGAGTAAAAAGTAGTGTGAAAAGGAAAGAAAAGTGAAAAAATGATGGGACTCATTAACTATTTTGGGTAAGTTTTGAAATGTAAAGAATTGGATGGGACATCCCAAAAAGGAAAGTGTAAAGAAATGGTTGGGACACAGGGAGTATCAAGTAAGACTGAGGACCTTGCAAGCTTATGAGCACTAATTCACTTAAAGTTTTTTCTAACAAGGTGCCGTTTACAAGCGTAGGCGCCAGGCAGTGTGGAGTTATCATCTCGAAAGCACTGGCCTTCAAGTTTGAAAACATATTTACATATGAAATATCAGCAGTAGTAACAGTAAACATAGCGCAAAACAACTTGGCAAAAAAACATAAAGTAACATGGTTTATCTAAATCAAAACAAACTAAAATAACTGGAATTTAAGAAATTTTTCTTCTAAGCATCAGGTAAAGTTCTTAAAGCCCATCTAGCCCGACAATTGGGTAAAACTTGTATGCGTAATCATCCTCTTAAGTTTTAAAAAATCCAACTCTGTTTACTAGTCGGGATAAGTTTCTCCAAAGTATGTGTCAGCGTAAACAACAGTAAAGATTTTAATATTTTACTTGGCGCTTGTAAATATCTTATGAGGATTTCTGAAACTTTCTACTATACTATTGTCTACAGCAGCTGAATGTGCATTACTGCATTGTACTTGCAGCAAAACTGAGGTCTGCATGATTGAAACAAGACTCAAAAGAAGGAGGTGCTTGCTTTATATCGTTTAAGGACAGTGACAGTTTTAACTCAACTGAGCTGCAATTGAAGCCTGTACAAGCTATTAACATTGAGGCTTTATCCCCAAATGAATTTTTAGTCATGGATTCAGGTGGACGTGTCCACCACTTGCGCCTGTCTAATTCTGTTCTTGGGTCTGAAGTTTCTTGTTAAATTAATCAGTTATCTCTTAGCATTAAAGTCCAAAAAATGGCTGTTCTTCCTGGTACTTCTTTAAGAATGCTGTGTTTACATTTTTAGTTGATTATCTGTCTGCTTTCCTATATGTGCCTGGCCGCCTGGGCAGTCTAATTTTTCTTTTTGCTAGTTCAGACCTAGAAAGCTTTGCCTTCTAAAATACATTCACTTCAAGAAATAGCAGCCTATTCACCTTCAATAACTTTTGCTGTATTAGTCATAGCTTTAACTATGACCTGCACGGTCTTATAAAGCCTATTCAGTAACAACAAACTACTAAAGATAAAACAGGGCCATGGATTAATAGTTATAATATAAAGCTTCGAATGTCAGAATATGAAAAGTTAACTACTGAAAAGTTGCAGTGAATTTCTTAAGACACTGAAAACTTACACAATTACCTTCACTTCCAGAATTCAATCATCAAGGTCCAACTTCTGAAATAAGCTTCCAACTTGTAGCTCATCTGCAAAATACCAAAACAAATAAAAATCTACCAGTAATCCAGTATTAACTAAATAAAAAAGCAAACAGAATACTAAATGCACAATTACCATTTTCCAGTTTTTCATATTTCAGATATTCTTCCGGTTCACCTCTAAGATCAGTTAAATTATCGGAAGTTCTTAGCCAATCTTGGCTGCAAACCAAAGATTCAGCTCTTTTTGGTGAAAGTGGGCTCCGATACGCATCAATAGTTCATCCACCAGTGCTAAAGGCAGCCTCCGAAGCACAGTGTTAGTGAAGAATATTCCAATTGTTGTTGGTTAAACTTCGATTCGGGGTGAATCGCTGGTTGGTGCATTTGGACAAATAATTCAATTTCATGTCCCCCATTCAGAAATTAAGCAGGCCACTATTGCTTAATGAAGAATATGCTCAAGACATACCGTAAATTTGTAACTTTGTAATGTATTTAATCATTTCTTTCTTAATAGTTTTACTTCGTAAAGATGCTGTAGACACAACTCTGTGTGATCAAACATCAAATGCTCCGACAATGTTTAAAAGATGCTGTAGACAAAACTCGTGTGATCAAACATCAAATGCTCTATAGCCCGTTACCAAAGTGTAACTAATTCCACCAAAACAATGCGTTAAGTTTCTAGAGACCAGAGAGATTCAAACTAATTGAGCATGGGGAAAATAATGAGCTGGGAGCAAGAAAGATTAAATTTTTAAACTTAAAGCAGAGGACGAGATACTGTCTAATTCCTAGAACCCTAAGGACCTAGACCACACTCCTCGTATTAAGGCTGCCTACAGTAAGAACCAGAGTTGTATATAACGAAGCATACATAAGAATACATATATATACATAAAAAACATCTATGCAAGCATACATAAGTATCTATGTAAACAGAGATTAAGATAACTGCACGTCCAATATAGATGATACATGATAAATCGATGGTGATTGAAAAACATGGAGTGTTATCGCTTGATATTGACTGCTATTGTGTGTTATAGGTCATTGTTTTTACGGTGTTTACGGTGTAAAATCCTGAAAGTGCGGTCAAAGATTCCAATTTACTGTTACTTCTTAAAAGAAAGGCTAATTTACCTTTTGGCGTAATACAGCGTATTCGAAGAAAGCCCAAAAGTACTGAGTCGTACCCATTGGCCCCCAAGGTATGTACTTTCATACCCTTCGACCCTAAAACCGATATAGTCAACATAACGGTATATATCGGATGGGCAAAACAGTCTTTTTATGTGATTAAGGGTCAAAGGGTA
>PHNY01019052.1:20710-49047 GCA_003724115.2 Anethum foeniculum
AGGGACTCTTAGTCGCTAGCATCAGACATGTGACATCTTTATCATCATTGATATGTCTCTGATATTCATTCTATTGAGCAACATTTGCATCAGCAGGGAGAGGTCCAGGGCGAGGAACATCAATGACATAGAGTTTTCGCTCTTGCCCTAGGACAATCCTCAAGTTCCTTTGTCAATCAAGGAAGTTAGGTCCTGTCACCTTGTCCTTCTCAAGGACTGATCGTATTGAGAAGTTGTTTGCGTTGTTTGCCATTTGATATCTACAATGTTAAATTAGATCAAATGAATTAGTCTACAGATGATTATTAAATTATGTTCAAGTGATTATTCTAATATATATTCATAATATATCTCACACTATATTTCTCAAATAAGTAGCCCTAACTATTAATTCGGAAAGAATATCTTCTATATTCTTTCTAGTGAGCCAAGATCCATATTTTAATGTCTTAGCTCAGCTTTGGCTTTACTCCTAAAAAATGATTATTTAGGTAGACAATATTTGTCAATTATATCTGCTATATAACTCTTGGATAGTTTGGTGGAAGAACCATTGTTCTTATTTATCTAATAAATCTCGCCAAGCTCTATGCCTCTAAGTTCAATCCTATTGTCGTAACATAGTTAAGTCAAACCGATTGGTTGTATTCGTATATCTCAACACACCTTCCCAGGAGAGATAAGAGTACTTCGCTTTGGCGAACCCACTCCTTATCGATCTAGGTGTTGATGCATTGGATACAATGGAAGAAATCTAGAAAACTTAATATTAATCTTAGGGTTTTTGTTAAACTTTAAACAATCATGATCCCATCATAAAGAGATTCCCAATTTATCCTTGAAGAAAGTACTTCAAATCAATATTCATCAATGGTTTGATTTTCAGGTAGTGGAGAAGTCACATTGGGCTCACTTAATACCCACAACCTTACAAGTTCGGTCAACTCGCTTTTGCCAAAATTGCTCCATGTCGGAAATAATAAAAATTTGTTCAATATTCCGTGTTTCATAAACACGAGAATCTCATAATCGTTTGTTCATTTTATAAATCTTGAATCGTTACAGATTTTATCTTATTTATCCGGCATAGCATGGTGACGTATCTAATACATACATTCATGCATGATTTATCTAATTAAAGCATGCATCATTAATTACTCTACACATACAAACATACATATATGTAAAATGTGATAAAGTAAATGTGTTTGGTTATGGCCCCATCCTATATGATCTTTATTTAGCTCATGATAAAGATCAAGGTCAATTTAATGTGGTTCAGAAAATAAATATAACTATTTGTTACATCACATGTCTTCTTGCTTAAACTTGAGTTGCTTCCTTGTATAGCTTCCTTTGATCACCTCCAATGGACTCCTTCTTCAAGTCTTCAAGTACATTACATAGTAGATAACATAAACTAATCTAATGAATTTACAAAGTGAACTCAATTTACATCGAGATAAATGCTACAAGAATCAAAGCGACATGCAAGTCATATTTAAAACCAAAACCACAATTATAAACCATCAATCAAGGCTCAAAGGGTCGTAACCATCCACCATGCTCAACCAACATATAAAATCATGTCAAATCACATAATTTGATCTTTACTAATCATATTAGACATGATCTAATCATAAAATCTGAATATGGAAAAATCTTGAAAATATGTGAAATTAGCAGAATATACTAAAACGCAGTTTTCAGGGCCTAAACGAACTCAAATGCCCAAAAAAATTATATGTGATAGCAAAGCAGTCAATTTGAACTGTGACACAATTTCCTTTCCGAAAAGGTATTATGCATCCAGATCGGAGTTCGGGAGGTTTCAATCCTACTATCACCTTTTTGCAATTCTATGCAAAACAGAAAATAGTTTTCGAGAAACTGCAGAAAACTGTTTCTGATTTTTCCAAAAACTGATCTGATCATTTTTGTCTCCCTGTATCTGTATCATGTATCTTATACATACCAGCATGTAAATCATATAAAATCGCACACTATCAGTCATGGAAGATTATATACATGCTTCAAAACATCAAAATCAGTAAACACACAACTAATTAAAACCTTTCACAAGTAGCTCTAATACCATTGTAGGGTTTCGAGGCACCAGCAGAAACAGTATAAAAAACAGAAAACTCAAAATCCTATCGAAGGATCCATGCGAAAAACGAGATTTAATTTGTAAATCAGATGCTTTACCTTTTGAAGCTTTACGAATTTGTTGACAGATAGAGGTCCTAACTTTATCAATCACTATGTATCCTGCCTTGTGCGATCTACGTCATAGAGGTATCCACACGAACACTTGATCGATGGAGGAAGTGTTCTAGCACTTGAAACGGATCGGCCTCTTCTCTCTCCCTCTCTCTCTACCCCTCTCTCTCACTCTCTTGTGGCTGCTACGGTTTTTATTTTATCTAATAAAAACCTAACCCTATAACTCAGCCATAATAAAGTATATATAAGAGAGGAAAAACCGAATTCTAACTCTAATCTTAATTAGAGTTATATTAAATTTGAAATTCTTATTTATTATATAATTAAGTCTCACTTAATTATTGCGACTGAATTTTGATTTAATAATAGTAAATTCGAATTGCATTTATTCTATTAATTAAGTATAACTTAAGTAAAAATAAATAATTCAAAATTACTTATTTAATTTAAATCTGAATTCAAATTAAATATCTCCGAGCATTCTTTGTGCGACCCCTTAGGTTATTATTACATTGCAAATAATTTTAGTATCTCATATTAAAATTATAGACAAAAAGCGGGATCTAGTAATGCATCATTGCTACCCAAGTAGTAATTAATAAATTGGTGATCGATTAATCATTTTACGAATAATGTACAATGTAATATAATCTATTTAACCATATATTATGGATTAAACTCGAGGCATGTTATGTGGCATCCTCTTCATAGTAAATCCCAGGTTTCCTTGATCAATGAGTAGACTATCCGGGTGAGAATAGATTGGATTTGCTTGTGAACAACACCAGGAGGAAGAAAATGATTGGTGGAGCTCTTGTGGCTTGAGAATAGATTGGACTGTGAAGAGCACCACTTCTAAAGGTGGAGCTCATGTGGCATGGGATCATCTTTGTACTCTAAAAGAAGAGGGGGGCCTAGGCCTCAAAAACCCTAAGGACTGGAATAAAGCTCAAATTCTCCATCACCTTTGTAAAACCATTGGAAAAACCAACTCTTTATGGTGCTCCTGGGTTAATACTATTGCTCTCAAACGTCATAACTTTTGGACCATGGAAGTGCCCACTGACTGCTCTTGGATTTGGAGACGAGTTTTAAACCTCCATTCCCTGGCTCGAAGGTTTATTTCCTTTCAAATTGTTAATGGTCTTGGCACCTCTTTATGGTTTGACCCCTGGTGGAGTAACACTCACCTCGGTTCTCATAGATTGGATTCTATCATCTATCAATTAGGTTCTACTTATCAAGTCACGGTTAATAGCATTATCTTCTCGGGAAATCGGGTTCTGCCCCTGCCAAACTCAAGGCAAATGTTCACAGCAATTTCTATAATTGGATCACAAACTTCGATTACCCTTCTTTTGATCTCAGGAAGGTTGATGAGATTCTTTAGAATGGTTTGCCAATCAAAAAGATTGAACCATGGCATGTGTCGGATGCTACTCGCCTTCATCTCCCGGAAATCCCATGGTCTAGTTTTGTCTGGGACACATTATCTATAACTCTTTATGCTCTTCTTGAATGACAGGTTTGCCTTAATAGACTCCCCACTCTTCAAAGACTGGCCTCATTTGGCATGGACGTCAATCAGACCTACTATCTCTGCATTGGAGGAACTGAGAGCCGGGATCATCTCTTTCTTCACTATCACTACAGCAGGTACATCTTAGAAGCCATTAATTCAAAGCTACACACCTCTACTATAGGGGACTCATGGATAGATTCTTTGACTTACTGGGGTTCGATCATTAATGTTGGTCATAGAAGTCTAGTTTTACTTGCTGTGCAAATATTTACTTACCACATTTGGTGAGAGCGAAATGCCAGATTTCACAACAAAAGTGTTTTTGGTCCTGCTAAGCTGTTGGAAGGAATTTTCTTAGACTTTAAAACTCGTGTAAATACCTCTAGATGGTTTGACAAGCATGTTTGTACATTATCATTTTCTAGTTGGTTACTTTAGAGGGTGGCTCCTCCTTTTTGATACTTTCTATTTGCAATCTTTCCTAGATTGATCATAGATCTCTCTATGCCCTGTCATAGAGCAAGGGATCTTCCCTGTATTCTTTTATTTTAATCTATATGTATGCAGCTTAGAAAAAAGAAATAAATAAGTAGACTATCATATCAAATCAACATTTGAGTGCGGCCACGCATTTCATAGTCTAACTCACACAAGAGGCAAATAGTTTGACACCTAAAGTAGGAGGGTTAAATCCTTTCTAGATCATTCATATTTCTCATACGATTCGTAATATATCTGAAGTGCACTTATATCATTACGCATTCAAAGGTAACTTCTAATGTAATCAAAGTACATTAATTCTCGTATAGAAATATAATGATTTCAAGTCTAATGACCATTACATCATTATCACTATGAGAATTACATATGATACAACAGACATGTAGAATCTCACATTGGGTTTATCCATTACCATGTATTTTTTTATACTTAAATGTGCTTGTGTTTTTGACTTTAGTATCACTATTATGATCAATGAGATGTGATCATCAGTCAATAAATACTCTAGTCTTTAATGCATTATTATTGTCCCTTAACAATAATACTCGACTAGTAATCTTTAGAAATATTGATATTATTCTCACAATCTTATTTCTAAGTCACATATTTAGAGATATAGAATGCATATCATATTTCAAGGACATTTATTAATCTAATATTTATATAGCAGTAAATTAAGATTGAATAAATTTGAAATGAATAATAGATAGAATATTAATATTAACAATCCAAATGTCTTATAGTAAAAATATAATAGTGTTGTCTCTAGGGCACAAATACTAACACTCACGACTCTGGCCAAGCCTAAACTGGCTATTCCAAACTTCATATTTTTCCTCGTTCTTTGTTGTTGGAAAGTCCAACTTCAAAGCATACTCGATCATGAACTTATCAAGCCTTTGCAAAACTAGGCCTGCACAACTAGATTTTGTTTTGGACGCTCTGTTAAAAAGGAGAATCCAATACTTAATCTCAAATTCACCTACCCAATTGCCAATTTGATTAGCCTTTCCAATTTTGTCTGAACTTATCATGTCCTCTTCTTCCTTCTTTTTCCCTGGTTCTGAACCTTCTGGGGTTATTGTCTCTTGCCCCCAACTTCGTGGTTGTTAATGGTGCATTCAACCACTATGTTCTCTAGTGTCTGAGCCTTGAGTTCCGTGCGAGACTTATACTTAATCTCAAATTCACCTACCCAATTGCCAATTTGATGAGCCTTCCATTCGATTTTGGGCTGTGCAAAATATTTCTCAATGGTTGGTCCATCAGGACTTCAATTTTGTTTGCTTGGAAGTAGGGTCGTAACTTCCTTGAAGCTGTTATCAGGCCAAATGCAAACTTCTCGGTAGTGGAGTAGTTCAATTCCGTTCCATGAACTACCTTGCTTACGTAGTAGACAGGCTTTTGAACCTTTGGCTCTTCCTTCACCAAGACGGCAGTCACAACTTGCTCAAAAATTGCTAGATAGAGGTAGAAATTGTCCTCCGGACTTGTTTTTTCCAATAACGGGGATCCAGGCATGTATTTCTTCAGTTGTTCAAAGGCCACTTTAAGATCTTGAAGAAGGGTAGGCGCTTTTCTCCTAACTTGGAGATGAACCATCCTAAAGCTACTTTTCTACTAGTCAACTTCGGAGCGTCTTTTATGGAATGTAGTGGTTCCATATCCAAGATTCTTTAATTTCGTCGGGGTTCGCCTCAATCCCTCTCTTTGAAACCATGTAACCCACAAATTTTCCAGAAATTACGCCAAAAGCGTACTTCGCAGGATTCAACATCATCTTGTAGTTCTTTAGCACTTCAAATGCCTCTCCATGGCATAAATTCAAATTATTAATTTTCATATTATGGCACTTCAAATTAATAATTATCCTTTGTCTTAGCTAGGCTTTTGACTAGGATAAACCTCCATGGTTTTTTCAATTAGATGGGTGAATATCTTATTCACCAGTCTTTGATATGTGGCCCCTGCATTCTTTAATCCAAAGGCCATAACAAGATAGCAAAAGACAAAAAAATTAATAATAAAAGATACCTTAAGGATATCGTCCCTGTGCATCTTAATCTGGTTCTAACAGCCGAAACCATCCATAAAGCTCAGCATTTCATGCCGAACGGTGGCATCAATCAGGGTATCAATCCTTGGTAGGGGCTAAAAATTCTTAGGGCATGCAACATTCAAGTCAGTAAAGTCGATGCACATCTTCCACATTTTTCATTGACCTTTTTAACCATGACAGGGTTTGCCACCCATTAAGGGAACTGAACTTCTTTAGTGAATCCAACTTGTAAGTGTTTCTAGACTTCTTGCTTAATGGCTTCCATTCAATCTAGAAAATAAGTCCTTTTCTTTTACTTGACTACCTTCCGTGTTGGATAATGTTCAGCTTGTGAGTTTTAAGTTCGGGATCAATCCCTGCATATCAGCCGTTGTCCAAAAAAATACATGACTGCTTTCTTGTAAGAACTTTGTCAACGGGCTTCAGGAGTTCTTTCAGTGATGCACCAATCTAGGTGACCTTCTCCAGATCTAAATATTCTAGGGTAATTGGAATCAAGTCCTCGGCTGGTTTCCCTCAACGTTCTTTGTTTTCTCGGACATCCATAACTTCTAGTCGAGAGGACCTTCCCCCTAGTTTCATCAGGCCTTAGCATGGCTACATAACAACTTTAGGCCATCTTAAGGTCACTTTTGTCTTCTCCAATACCGTTCCTGGTTGGGAACTTGTGTTTCAGGTTGTATTGTAAAGGCACAGCGTTGAACGCATGGAGTCATGTCCTTCCAAGAATTGCATTATAGGTGGATGATGGCTTGACAACCAAAAAAGTTAACATCTGAGTGACCTCTCTTGGCTCTTCTCCAATAGTTATGGAAAGTTGAATTGTTCCCTCGACTTTAGACTCCACTCCGTTAAACCCGTAGATGGGCACGTCAGAAGGGGTCAGTTGAGACTTGTTGTATCCCATTTTCAGAAATGCGTCATGGAACTGAATATTCATAGAAGCTCCATTATCAAAAAGGACTCGTTTGACCGGACAATTTCTAATTATCGAGGTAATAACCAGAGGTTCGTCTTGGGGAAACTTCACCATTTCAAGGTCAGAATCATCAAATCTAGGTGCTATTTCAGTCTTAGCACATTAAGGTGCTTCTTTAACTATGTTCATTACCTCTCTCGAATAAATCTTTCGACAGTTATTGGTTGTCCCGACCGCTGTTGGACCTCATGAGATCATGTTGATTATTGGCCCTTGGGGCTGTAGGTTACAATCTTGAAGGTTGTCTCTTTTGGCATTATCTTTCCTTTGGCCTCCGTCATCTTCACCCTTGGTGAACCTACCATAATTTCTTTTACGGATAATATACTTAATCTCATCCATAAGTTGTCTACAATCTTCAGTGTCATGACCAACATATTTGTGGAATCTAAAATATTGGCTTATGCCTCTCTTCTCGGGGACTCCACTTAGTGGCTTCGGCCATCTGAATTCCTTATCCTTCTCGATTTCTAACAATATCTGGCTTCTTGGAGCATTCAATCTTGCATACTTAGTGAACCTTGGTCCTTGCTTTTTCTAAGGAGTAGCATCAGAGTTTTTTCCAAGTCGAGGATACTTATCCTTCACATCATACTCTTGTTCGACCATGCGCTTCTTGTTGCTTGATTTTTCATTACTCATCACAATCTTCTTCATGGAGCTTGTGCCTAAACCAAAGAATAGATCAATTGTGCCTAAACCAAAGAACACATCAATTGTTGGTACAAAATGGGTGTTTAGAAACAAAACTGATAGTGAGGGCATAATTACAAGGAATAAAGTAACGCTAGTTACAAATGGCTATTCTGAATAAAAAGTATTTGACTATAATGAGATATTTGCTCTGTTGCAAGGCTAGAGGCTATCAGAAGCCATCAGAATCTTTTCGACCTATGCCGCTCACATAAAGTTTAAGGTGTTCCAAATGGATGTGAAGAATGCATATGCATTTCTCGATAGTGAACTGGAAGAGGAAGTTTATGTTGAACAACCTTCATAAATCCAAAATATCCAAATTCTGTCAACATATTCCAAAATATCCGAATCATGTCTAGAGATTGGATAAGGAATTCTATGGACTAAAACAAGCTGCAAGAGCATGGTATGAAATTCTACGTACTCTGTGGACTAAAACAAGCTGTAAGGGTGTCGTATGAAACTATAGCACAATTTCTGCTTGAGAATGAATTTAACATAGGTACCATTGATAAGGAACTTATTTATATGTTCAAATGCACACGTTGGGGGAGATTTGTTAGATATATTTGAATCATGCGTATGTGTACTTGAATGATTATTAACAGTCAATGTAATCAGTTTATTTATGTATATTATATTTTTGTAAACCATAGTAAAGCTCTGTAACATATAAACACAAATGGTTCACACTATACACTATTTTTGATAGGATAAACACAAATGGTTCACACTATACACTATTTTTGATAGGGTAGCTTGAAGGATATAGTCTTTATTATAACATTTTTTTGGTTCTTATTCATTAGTATAAAACTGTTCTTATATCTTTTGTTTTAATTAAATTTGATTTTTTTATACTGTATTCATCCTCTACGTATAATTAAGGCCTAATATTCTATTATTATTATTATTATTATTATTATTATTATTATTATTATTATTATTATTATTATTAAGCCTATATTGATATGAAATATTTTATGCATTACATAGAATGTAACTTCTTGTAAATTATAAAATATAACTTTGTATAAGACAAATATGATATATAAAAATTTTGTGCCTTAGGTAAAAATAAAATGCTTATAAGTTACAAAATGTAATTTTGCATTAGATATATACGTTACCTAATTGTAATATATAGTAGATAAAAATTTATTGTATAGGCTACCTAAATATAAAATTAGTATAACATATAATAATATATATGTATAAAAGGGTTTAAACATGTATACATTTATTCTTAAATTTTGTGTTTTTTACTTGTGACATTCTATAAGACATATATGATACGAAAACTTTTGTACCTTATATAAAATGTAACTGTTTATAAGTTACAAAATACAACTCTGTATAAAACAAATATTATATGAAAAATATGATACACAAAGAGTAACCGCTTATAATTTACAAAGATTGAAAAATTTTATACACTATATAAAAAATAACCGGGTATAAGTTACAAAATGTAACTTTGTATAAGTTATACGTTACCTAAATGTAACAACATTTTAATGGCTATATATAGAAATCTTGTTCAACCAAGTACTGTAGGATGGAGGATAACTTATTATCTATTACATAGAAATTATGCATGCTTGCAAGGTAGAAATATTTTGGTTTCTTTTTGTTGATAGGTACCATACATTATTTTGTCTATATCGTTTTACCATAATTCAACTTCAATTGTTCCTCCTCTTTGATCGTTTGTTTGATTTTTAATTTGTTATCTTCAATATTTTTTGTTATGTACAGTATGATAGCAAGCACATTTACAACAAGTTAGGAAACATAAACAATGAAGAATATGCTCCAAAAAATTTAGAAATTGGGATCATGGAAGTTGTTCTGTCAATGGTACAACTTTGTTATCCCTCAGTATTATATATTTATGATTTTGTTTTCCTGGTTTTTACTACCCTTGATGCCACAAACTCTTCTCGATAGGGAACCTCCAATTCCAGATTAAACAATGGCTTCTATTTACCTTTCACGAATTAGATAGGGAAGTGTTAATTTATTTATTGTTGTGATATTCTTTTTATGGTCGGAGATACCAGTAGGTGACAGTTCAGAGACACTATTAATTTTTTATTAAGAGTGGTTAAATTTTTTGTTTTGCAGACAAGTATGGTGATCTCCAAGGCAAATTCCCAGGGTAAGAAAGGGAGTTGGCAAATGGTCAATCCTAAAAGAACCTCAGTCTAGACAACAAGAATGTAAGTGTTTTGATCTTAATTAAAAATTTCAAAAGACAAATACGGACCCGTCCTTAAGATAACCTATATATTTAAGAAGATCACTAACAATATTAATTAATTTTTTCTCCATCAAAAGGAAGAATACATGGCTAGCTATATTGGGAGTTCTAGCCTAAGAAGACTATCAGCGCTTGTAGCGGATGAAGATGCCATTATGTGCAGCAGAATCCATGTTGCACATTTGAAGAAGCATGGATTTGAGATACATGCTGTTGAGAATGGGAAATTAGCAGTAGATCTTATTCGTTCAGGCCAAGGGTTTGATGTCATTTTCATGAATTGTAATATTCATGTTACAAATAGGATGAGATAGTCAGGCTCTGTTATGAGGTACTATAGAGCAAACATGTATGAGGTTGCTAAAAATAATATTATGTACAATGAGATTGTAATGAGAGAAAAAGAAAGGTACTGGAATGAACCAAGATACCACAAGAAACTGGAGGATGAAAACGAAGATAACAAAATAACCGGGCAATATGTGGTGCAAATATATGGCTCCAAACGCTCTTTTAGTTGAAGAACTCTACTATGTTCAATATCAGAACTTTACCATCTTTTAGTTGAGTTCCTTATGTAGTGTATTCAGTTAGATTGTGTATATGTCATATGATATTATTTGAAAATATTTTACTTGGGATTGCTCATGTTACATCATAACTGGTTCTATTAATTCCATTTTTGTATATATTTTAATTCCTCCTACATGTATATGAGTAGCTGTCAGCTTCTAAATTATAGAATAATTATTTTCTTTCTATAAATATTTATTTTAGGTAGATTTTACAATGAGTTTTTTATTAATGTAGCAGAATAGTTTACTAATTTCAGCTACATTCATTTTACTATCAGAGAAATATTCCCTGCACGAATTACATCAAAGAGTTTATGCATATACCCTAACAAATAATAGAGATTGAATTTTGACCAAAAAAAAATGATACTGAATCAATATTTCCAAAAATATTTATCAAATCAAAGCAAACTCGATACTGCAAACCACAAACTCAAATTATTAAAACTATATCCATGACATTGTGTAAACACTGACCAGGCAAAAGAAAAACTATGTGAGAAAGTCATCAACACTAATGCATTTTAGCCATGTTTGTTTAAAAGGATTATAATTTCCAAGTACATCTTTTTTCCAAGATGTAAAGTATTATAATCTCATCAACTCACATTTTAATCATTGTTTTAGTTCATTTGAGCGAAGGGATTATAATCTCATAAAAATGAAACAAAAAGATGATTGCAATACAATTTCAGGAATTACTTTAAATTTAAAAAAGCTAATGTAATTTTTCAAGAATTATAATCTGTTGAAACAAACATGACGTTTGTTCTTTTGTGAACTTTCTTGTTTGTGCTGATTTTACTACGTCTGTTTAGTAACTATATTTACTAACTATATATAAAAGTATTTACTCAAATGAGTAGTGATTTTTATAGTTAAAATAGGTGATTTTTTCAATTTTTAAAAAAATCACCAGTTTCAATATAGGAATCACCATACTAGTTATCACAGCTATCATTTTAAGAATTTCACATTTAAGGGCGAAGCTATAGTATATATATAATTATAATCTTCTATAAACGAGACCCAAAGTAGATTATTATTATTAACGGCTACTATATATGGCATTAAATTACAAAAAATAAAACAAAATTACAAATTATTAAAGAGAAAAATAATAATGTTACTAAAGATACTTACTTCATTACACTATATTTACCCTCCTTTTACTAAGGGATAATCAACTATGTAATCATAACTTTATATAAAAAACATGTTACCCAACAAACATATCAATTAAGTATATTAAGATGACACCAAATTATGAAATTTCATCCTAGGTCTTGCACACTTCAAAATCCAAAATCGAAGTTTCAGTCCAAGGCTAATGACTGAGTTAAAAAAAAGTCACAATTGCATTTATTAAGCATAAACACAGTTTGTCAGAAAAAAAAAATCAAAAATATATCAGTCACAAATTTGGTAGTACTAATTAGGTGTGAACAAAAAGCCAAAAACCCGATCCAGCCTCTTATGTCCCCTAATGAGCGGAACCACCCTAAACCTGAATATATTGGGTTGGGTCAGATTTAAATAAAATTAAACTTTTAAGGAACCCAACCCAACTCAACCCGATTACATTTTAGCCCACCCCATTAGTGCAGTCCATTAATATTATCTATGAATAATTTCATTATGAATTATGATGTTATTTGAAGTTAGATTAAAACTAAAAACTTTATATCTATGACTAAGTTAACATATTTATGAACTGATGTAATATTTTTATTTTGACATTGTTGAAATAGAAGTTTATTTGAACTTTATATATATGACTAAGTTGACATATTTATTGACTGATGTAATATTTTTATTTTGGCATTGTTGAAATAGTAGTTTAACTCAAAATTATAATTTTCAATTTTATGTGAAATTTATATTGTGTGTCACCATAATTTAATGCTACTTAACTCGTTAAAATTTTACAAACCAAACATATTAGGTCGTGTCATTTGTTAAGGGTCTCAAATTGCAGAGAATTTATGACAAAATTTATACCAAGAATTCATTCAATTTTTATAAGTTATAATTAAATATGTCACAAGAATTCATACAAAATTTCAGTGTTATAAACATAGAGTAGTTACCAACACAAAATGAATAGCTATATTGTAACAATTTGTAAAAATATAAGAGAAAATGGAATCGTGTTTTGGGGTTCGCTAATGAAGATTGATCAAGCCTCTCCTTTCTAATAGGATGCTTTTTTCTTGGTAGGAATTAACCTCGCATTCATCCTCTTCTTCCACCCCGTAAAAAGTAATTGCACATTACCCTATAATTTTATATTATGTATAATAATCAATATAATAACTATATAAATTTGTAACTTACAATTACATAAACGCACTTGATTATTTGAGCAGTTTTTCTTTGACAAATAAAGCCAAAACTAACATCTCCCACTTGGCTTTTGCCAAAATACTCTTGTGTTACTCCACCTTTCAGGAGGTGTATAACTTGCAATATTTGTCAAAATGATAACGAGAATGTTAGATAATTTGATGATCAGTGTTTAGTACTTAGGCAAATCAGAGTTTATCATCAGTGTTTGACAGATTGATATCAGTATTTGATATCAGTTTTTATATCAGTTTTTATTGTCAGATTTGAGGAAGCAGTAAATCAAGCAGTGATTTATCTGATTGAAAATCTTGAAGATTAAAAGGATATGTCGGTTACTCAACATATGGAAATGAGCAATCAATTATTAGATATGATCTTTATCTAGTCATACTTATGTAATTATATCAGTAGTAATTGATCGCGTAACTGTGTAATATATAAACACAAAATAGGTTAACATTATAGGTGTCGATTATTGCTTAATCATTCGTGTAACCTAGCAGCTCCCAAGAATACTTGAACATTCTATGAGAGAGTACTTTGTATTGGTGTAACAGTTTTTATTCATCAATATAAAAATTGTTCATCATTTTGCTTACTCATATCGATTTGATTGTTCTATATTCTATTAACCCCCCTCTAGAGTATATTTGAGACCTAACAATTGGTATCAGAGCAAATCTGTTAATTTACATACAGTTAAGATCCAACAAAAATAATCATGTCTGAAAAAAACTCAAATAACCAATCCTCTAGGAACAATACTAGTAGATATGAGGCTATTAGGGTTCCTGTGCTGAAGGCAAGTGAATATCCCACTTGGAAAGTGAATATGGCTATGCTTTTGGAAGCCACAGATCCTAAATACCTTGACAGGATCTATGATGGACCACATGAACCAACAAAGCTCTCTGTTGCTGTTGGAGATGCACCACAAAAGGTTATTCCTAAGGAGAAGAAAGATTACACTCCTAAGGACAAATCTTCAATAATGAAAGATGCAAAGGTGAGACATCTTCTTTATAGCAGTCTTGATAATGTTATGTCCAACAGGGTGATTGGATGCAAAACAGCAAAAGAGATTTGGGATGCTTTCGGGGTAAAGGGTCAAGGAACAAAGGCCATCAAGAAGAATAGGAGAACAATACTCAGACAGGAGTATGAGCACTTTGATTTAAGGTCAGATGAATCACTGACAAAGATCTATGATAGATTTCTGAAACTGCTGAATGATTTATCTTTGGTTGACAAGGAATATGATCTTGAAGATTCTAATTTGAAGTTTCTTCTTGCACTACCTGAGAAGTGGGATCTTAAATCAACAACCATAAGTGACAACTATGATCTTGATGAGATGTCTCTTGATGAAATCTATGGTATGCTCAAAACTCATGAACTGGAGATGGAACAAAGGAGCAAAAGGAAGGGAAGCAAATCAAGTCTGTTGCCTTGAAGGTTGAAGAGAAAGTATCAAAAGATAAAGCTATGAAGAAAAGTCATTCTAAGGGAAAGGCAATGGTTGCAAAGTCTGATACTGAGTCATCAGATACTGATGATGACTCAAATACTGATAACTCCACAGATACTGATGGAGATACTGATGATGAAGAGATGATGCAACTAGCAGCTTTGATTGTGAAAAGCTTCAAAAAGATGGGGTACAAAGGCTTCAAAAAAGGAAAGAAATTTTCTAACAGGGGCTCATCTTCTGACATAAGAAATTTCAGTAAGAAAGATGGAAAAGAGTCAAAATCTTCAAAATTTGACAAATCAAAGATCAAATGCTACAACTGTGATGGTATAGGGCATTTTGCAACTGAATGCAAAAAGGCTAAAGCTGAAAGAAGTAAGGCTCTCATTACAAGGAAGACAGAATGGGCTGATTCTTCAGATACTGATGAAGAAGTCAACTATGCATTGGTAGCAAATACTGATGACTCTGCACCTCTGGAAGAAAAGGTACCTCAAACTACTCTTGCTTTTGATACTGATGATATTTCTAAGTTGAGAAAATTTCTCAAATGTATGCATGTTAGCTATAGGGATTAAACATTAGAGTGAAATAATTAAGATTGAAAATGAACATCTTAAGAAAAGGAATGATCACCTAGAAGCTGAGTTAATCTTTATGCTAGAAGTTCAAAAAGAAAGAGATGATGCTATTTACGTTAAACAGGAATTACTCAAAAAACATGCTTATCTAGAAAAAGAACTAGCAAAAGAAAGAGAAATTATCAGAATTTGGACTAAGTCTGGTAGAACAACTCAGGAAATTCTTGAAAATGGCTGTTGGTCGTCAGGATTAGGTTATGAGAAACCCAAAGAAAATGAAGCTGAGATTAAGAAACCAATAACTCCTAAAAGAGTTATAAAAAGAGATAGGTATAAGCTCACACCTGTTAAGTTTAACTTAAATTCTGATAGTGTGAAATCAGTAAATGGAAAGGGACCTTCTTCAATAACTAGCCTAGCTTAAATACTGATAATCCTACACAGGTATAAGCTAAGACAGTAAATATTGTTTTCATGACTCAGAGACAACTTAAGCATAAGCTGAAGGAAATCACTAGAGAAAAACAAGAAAACATACCCTAAAAAAAATAGGAATGAAAAATATCAAGAACTTTGATATTAATAAATTTATGACTGATTGAACAATAGCCAAAATTATAGACTTGATGATAAAGAAACACTCTACATGAATTCCAGAAATTAAACAAGTATATTAAATTGCATTAAGCTTCAGAAATATTAAAATTCAACTAAATACAAGGAAAGTGCAGAACTTTGATATTAATTTGATTGTTGCTCCTTTAGCTTGAGCATATCATTTCTTCCACTTTCCTCCCCAAATTTCATCTTATTCTCATTAGTTTGCCTTTATAGAGTTCTATAGAAGATACATTCTTCTTCGTCTTTAAGATTCAGCTTTGATTGTAGATATTAAGAGTAGTTTCTTTTATTTTGTTTAGCTCATCTTCAATTTTGAAGAATCTTCTAAACCTGTCCTATGAATACCCGGGTCAAATCCCGAGCTTTTTTAGAAAAATGGGTCAAATCCCGTTTCCGAGTCTAAAATAAGTCAAAGTCTACATGCCCAAATGTAGTCAACTTGGGTAAACGACAAGCCCTCCACAGACCCCCAAAAGATCATGATTTGTTGGTGGACTTAGTAATATTACTTTGCCTTATAAACGGAACAGAATTCCCAAATCTAATCAATGTGAGCCTGAGGTGTTACAAACTCCCCCACTTAAACTCTTGACGTCGTTGTCAAGGCTGAACAGACTGTCCATAGGTTCGGATCATACCTTTCTAGCTATTGTAGTATAATACTGGCCGGCTTCGTGTCCCCACCTCCGGACCTCTGGCCATTGTGGGATAATATCACCAGCCTTAGTGTCCCCACCTCCGGTGACTTGACGCATCAAGATTTGGAGAGACCATATGTCACAACGTGGGTCAAATCCGAGCCTTTTAAAAATTTGGGTCAAATCCCGATTCCGAGTCCGAAATAAGGCGAAGTCTACTAACCCAAATGCAGCCAACTTGGGTAAACAACAAGCCCACCACAAGCCCAAAAAGATCTTATTTATTGGTGCACTTCGCAATATTGCTTTACCTTGTACACTGAACAGAAGTCCAAAATCTTATCGATGTGGGAATGTGGTGTTACATATCTTGATCTAGACACTCCATCATCCAATATGGTCGCAAATGAATTTGGTTCCAGTATATGATGTAATATCTCAAATTTTTAAAATTTATTATTATTATTATTATTATTATTATTATTATTATTATTATTATTATTATTATTATTATTATTATTATTATTATTATTATTATTATTATTATTATTATTTAAATATTTTGAGATTTTATTCCCGTGTGATGGATTCTCGCCCTCAAATAGCTCAATGTGCTAATTGATAATTCAGTACCAATCCCTATTAGTATTGTGATAATATTTAGTTATTTTTATAATTTTCAAATTTTATTAAAAGGTGATCGTTTTATCAATATCGGTAAACTAAGTTCGTTTTACAATTTTAGGGATCAAGTGGGTGTTTATTCGCGTCAAAATTATATCTGTTGTTTTATGCTCGTTCAAAATTAAAAAAATATTCCCAATAGCTGAATTTTCATATTTTTGATAAATTTGGAAATTTTAAAATATTTGGACAAATTTAATTATGTCTTTTAAAAATTTAAAATTGATAGTTTGACCGGTATTTAAAACTTAAAATTTATAATTTCGCAGGTATTTTCATATTTAATATCGGGTGTGTTATGGAAATATTTAAAGGTAATATTTTACAACTTTTTTATTACATATTAAATGAAATATCATGTGTTTTATTTCATTTTGAGATATCTTGGTCATAAATGCTACGTGTTCTTGGTCCCTAGTGATCATGTACGGTCCACAATATTTTTCGTATATTTTATTTGATGTTATATGTGATTAATTGAGATTTTATGTATTTCGGTCTCGCCCGGAGTCCGCTTGGATATCCGGTTATCATAAATCCCGGAGTCCGCTTAGATATCCGGTAATCACGACGTATGCGCCACGCCTTGTATTTTATAAATTGGAGTGTGCCACGTTGATTTTTGGGACATACTGATAATTTTAGAAGAGTTCAGTTTTTAGAAAAAGTATTGGACCTGGCTCATACCGGGATTATAAACCCCGTAAAATTTGCATTTTCATTTTTAGAAAGCAAAGGGGTTTTAAAATAATTTATATTTTCACATTTTTGGAATATTCATAATTTTTAGAAAATTTTGGCATAGTTTTTATATTTTTTTAAAAATATAATTGCAAAAATTATTCCCTACAAATCGTTAGTTCCGGCTAATGAAAAATTATTGATGAGATTATTAGGCCCTAATTTTCATTAAAGAATATTTTTATTTATAACTTTAAATGTTTTGTTTACGTAGAAATTTTATATAATTTTAAAAGGTTATTCCTCTAATTTTCAAATTATATATAGACTAAAACCAAAAAAAAAGAAAAAAAAGGAAATAGAAAATGAAAATACATTCAGCCAACCTCCCCCCTTCATTTCTATAAGACACTGACCCCGCCTCCGCAGTTTATCTCTTATCTACATATATTTATATATATAGAAACTTCAAAAATTCATATCTTGCAAATCGTTCATCAAAATTTCGCCATATATATATATATAAATGGCGAGCTCTTTAATATCCACGCAAATACATATATATTACAAGTTTTTGAGAAGAAAATTATGGGCATAATTTTCTTTTTAATTTATTTTCGGCATGTAGAAAGGGAGTTGATCATGTTGAGTACTCGACAAATTTTTGGTGCGTGTATGTCTATGGGTATTAATTTTGGGTTTTTCTAGGAATATTTTTCGAACATCAGAAAATCTCTTGAGGTGACCAGAATTTATTTTTGGGTAAGAATTTTGAGATTCTTCTTTTGTATTTTGGTGTATTATAGCATGCTAGTCTGTATATATTAATTTCGGAATTTTCAGAAGTTGTTTTCACCAGAATCTTCACCGTTGGCCCGAATTTTCGGTTCTAGTGGTCGTGTTCTTCGTTTCTGGAAAATTTAAGTATATAGATATAATTTACTTTGTGTTTTCAATTTATTAATTTTATTATAGTAGGTATAGACTTTAAACGAATAGTTTAGTATAAACCCCAAAAAATATAGCCTCTCACTCAATGAAATGTCACTCTCTTCCCTCATTCCTCGGATTGCCTCTAAAATTTGTTGTCCTTCTACACTGAATGTTGGTTGAGTTATGTAGAAAATTGAGTATTTTCTATGTCAAATGCAGAAGATTCATCCCTTAATGGATAAGGAATGCCCGTTGATGGTGTAATTATGACTGTCAATGTATGAGTGTAGTTAGGCATATCCATTGATGGAGAGACACTCGTCAATAGATGTGAGATATCCATTAATGAGATAGAAGGAATAACAGTTGATACAGAATTCACAACAAATTTTTTGGAGATTGATTTTAATTGTGTTGGCACGGAATTAGCTATGATTTCATAAATAATAGGCTGAAGAGCCAACAAATTATCTAAAAGATAATGCTCACAAGCTTCAGAATTTGGCTCCTCCTTGATTTTTAAAGATAGAGAATCAGTGTGTTATGTCGAAAACATGTAAACATCCAAAGATTGAGTTGAAGAGTGTGGTTGAACTATTTTAATTTGAAGTTGAAATAAAAGTGGTTGTCAGTCCACATTTATCGGAGCCACATCAATTTGAATTTGAGATATCACATATACATAATCATAGATTTTGCTTTGTTTAGTGTGTGATCCCTATTGACCGTGTGATTTTGGATTATTCATTTCTTTAAGAAGGTGATTTTGGGCTAGATGTGTCTCTTTCCCTCGTGTGCTGTGTTCGTGGCGGGGAATTCTTTTCAATAGTGAGATCTTTTTAAGAAGATGCCACTATGGATGTTCTTATTTTATTACTGTGTTCATGGCTAGGAATTCTTTTCAATATTGAGATCTTTTTAAGAAGATGCCACTATGTATGTACTTATTTTGTTATTAATCTCTGTGCCCCATTGAGAAGACATAGTATGGCTAGGCTGACTTTAAGAAGTGTCTTTCAAGAGATACTTGAGGTGGCTTTTTTTTATTTGAATTTTGACTTGGATTTGGCTGCTTAGGCAGAAGGTTGTTAGGTACTAGCACCAGCTTCGGTTGCGGCACTCATTGACAAATAAACTAGGGGTTAGGAAGAGGATATAGGAGAGAGAAATACATGGACGATAGGTGAATAAACCAGTTCCACATTGTCATGAACATTCATTCTCAACAAGTCTCTGTTGTTTTATACCTAGTTGTCAAACTACTAGTCTTGTTCTCAGTTAGTAACTCACTAGTGACATGGTTAGTAAGAAGTATTAAGAATGTAGCATAGAATGTTCTTAAGACTATTTTCCTGAGTACCTAATTTAGGAGTTATTTCAAAGAAAACATGCTCAGTAAAATTGAAGTGCAGGTCACTGAGAAGGATATAAAGCATGTTAAGCATTAAATTTGTGATAGCATTAAAATTACTGATTTCTAGAGAATACCTTAACGAATGCATCAAAAAACTAACTTCATTCTTTTCTTCAACCCTTCCTTATAAATTTTCCTAGATTATTAGTTTCACGAGCATAACTAGTTTACAGACTATAGCAGCATCATTAGGACCATTCAAGTAATCATTCTCAATTAAATGTAAATATTCAGTCATGCCATTAGAGTTTACAGAGTAATTTTCACCTTTAAGTATAAAATATGAACTTTGTTACAAGAATCATAGGTAGGATATATCCAGATCTCCTCTACCACTTCACAGTAAATGGTTGAGCTTCAAGCGTGGCCTACGAGAGCTTGCATCCTTTGATGAACTCGATTAACCCATAAAATTCTTGAGGTGCGCTTGAAGTGTCCACAAAGGCAACAAAGTAAATCTGCCCATAGATAAATCCAGAACTTGACATGACTTTCACTATCAGTGCCATTAAGAATTAGAGTTAAAAAATTTGAGAAGGGGTTTTGCTTTGGAAGATAGAGAATGTTCTTGCCTTAGAGAATTTTCAGATTAAGATAAAAGTGAATTACAAATGATAAATTGGCTTTTATACTTACTGAAAATAAACAAGCAAAACTATTAGTAACTATTAAATATATTACCTTATTGTTGCAAAAACGTAACCCTAGATTTAAAAGGAATTAAAGTAAATACTAAAAATGACATTCGATAGATACACACGATTGTATATATGTATCAAAGGTGACCTAATGGTATCTAAGGGTTAGATTAAACTGAGGATGAGATTAGACATGTACCAATGGATGTGAAATGAACTATTTGTATTCAGAATATCCATTAATAGATGTATAGTGTTTATCCATATCCATTGCTATTTAATTGATATCCATTGATGTGTTCCATCAAAGGCTAAAACTATTCATTGATAGTGTAATTTTGACTTAGCCAAAATTCTACATTTTCATAGACATGAATTTCATGAGAAAATCTTAACACATCATTGCACGTAATCTAACTAGACAGATATATAAAAAAGATTAAGTGCCTAACTCTCTTACTAATATTGTAAATGTAGATTATTAAGTGGCTTTGTAAAAATATCTACTAGCTGATTTTTACTTGGAACAAAATGAAGTTTCATAGTACGATTCATAACATGCTTCCTTATGAAGTGATACTTTATATCTATGTGCTTTGTCCTTGAGTATTGAACTGGATTCTTAGTAATAGAAATAGAACTAGTATTGTCATAGAAAATTGAAATCTTTTCTAATTTTTATCCATAATCAAATAATTGATTGTTCATTCATAAAATCTATGGAAACCAACATCCACCTATAATGTACTCAGCTTGAGTAGTTGAAGTTGAAACTAAATTCTGCTTCTCGCTAAACCATGAGACCAACTAATTTCCTAGAAATTGACACGTGTATATAGTGCTTTTCTGTTAATTTTACAACTTGTATAGTCTGCATCGGAATAACCAATAATCTCTAGAATACCAAATTTCAAGGTTTGGTGTTCTTTTGAGATATCTGAAAATTCACTTAATAGTAATTAAATGAGACTCTCTAGGATCGTGATTTATTGGTGCACTTTACCTTCTACACTGAATAGAAGTCCAAAATCGTATGGATGTGGGAATGCGGTGTTACATATCCTCATCTAGACACTTTATCATCCAATATGGTTGCAAATGAATTTGGTTTCATTATATGATGTAATATCTCAAATTTTTAAAATTTATTATTATTTTTTTTTTTATTATTTAAATATTTTTGGGATTTTATTCCCGTGTGATGGATTCTCGCTCTTAAATGGCTCAATGTGCTAATTGATAATTCAGTTATGAAAATATTTAAAGGTAATATTTTACAACTGTTTTATTACGTATTACATGAAATATCATGTGTTTTATTTCATTTTGAGATATTTTGGTCATAAATGCTACGTGTTATTGGTCCGTAGTGATCATGTACGGTCCAAAATATTTTTCATAAATTTTATTGATGTTAAATGTGATGAATTGAGATTTTACGTATTTCGGTCTCGGCCGGAGTCCGCTTGGATATCCTGTAATCGTAAGTCCCGGAGTCCGCTTAAATATCCGGTAATCACGAGGTATGCGCCGGATCTTGTATTTTATAAATTGGATTGCGCCACGATGACTTTCGGGACATCCTCATATTTTTAGAAGAGTTCTGTTATTTGAAAAAGTATCGGACCTGGCTCCTACCGGGATTATAATCCCCGCAAAGATTGCATTTTAATGTTTAGAAAATAAAGGGCTTTTAAAATATTTTATATTTTCACATTTTTAGAATATTCATAATTTTTAGAAAATTTTGGCATATTTTTTGTACTTATTTAAAAATATTATTTCAAAAATTATTCCCCACAAATTGTTGCTTTGGGCTAATGAAAAATTATTAATGAAATTATTAAGCCCTAATTTTCACTAAAGAATATTTTTATTTATAACTTTAAAAGTTTTGTTTATATAGAAATTTTATATAATTTGAAAACTTTATTCCTCTAATTTTCAAATTATATATAGACTAAAACCAAAAAAAAAAAGGAAATAGAAAATGAAAATCCATTCAGCCAACCTCCCCCCTTCATTTCTATAGACATCGACCCGGCCTCCTCAGTTTATTTCTTATCTACATATAATATCTACGCATAGACATATATAGAAAGCTTATGAGAAGAAAATTATGGGCAGAATTTTCTTTGTAATTTATTTTCGGCATGTAAAAAGGGAGTTGATCATGTTGAGTACTCCAGAATTTTTGGTGTGTGTATGTCTATGGGTATTAGTTTTGGGTTTTTCTACGAATATTTTTCGAACTTCAGAAAATCTTTTGAGGTGACGAGAATTTATTTTTGGGTAAGAATTTTGAGATTCTGCTTTTGTATTTTGGTGTATTATAGCATGCTAGTGTGTATATATTAATTTCGGAATTTTCAGAAGTTGTTTTCAGCATAATCTTCACCATTGGCCCGAATTTTCGGTTCCAGTGGTCGTGTTCTTCGTTTCTGGAAAATTTATGTATGTAGATATAATTTATTTTATGTTTTTCAATTTATTAATTTTATTATAGTAGGTATATACTTTAAACGAATAGTTTAGTATAAACCCCAAAAAATACAGCATCTCACTCATTGAAATGTCACTCTCTTCTCTCATTCCTTGGATTGCTTCTACAATTTGTTGTCCTTCTGCACTGAATGTTGGTTGAGTTAAGTAGAAAATTGAGTATTTTCTATGTCAAATGCAAAAGATTCATCAGTTAATTGATAAGGAATGCTCGTTGATGGTGTAATTATGGCTGTCAATGGATGAGTGTAGTTAGGCATATCCATTGATGGAGAGACACTCGTCAACAGATGTGAAATATCCATTAATGAGATTGAAGGAATAGCAGTTGATATAGAATTCACAACAATTTTTTTGGAGATTGATTTTAATTGTGTTGGCACGGAATTAGCTATGATTTCATAAATAATAGGCTGAAGAGCCAACAAATTTTCTAAAATATAATGCTCACCAGCTTCAGAATTGGGCTCCTCCGTGATTTTTAAAGATAGAGAATCGGTTTGTTATGTCAAAATCATGTCAACATCCAAAGACTCAGTTGAAGAGTGTGGTTGAACTATTTTAATTTGAAGTTGAAATAAAAGCGGTTGTCAGTCCACATTTATTGGAGCCATATCAATTTATTTGAGATGGCACATAGACATAATCAGAGATTGTGCTCTGTGCAGTATGTGATCCCTGTTCATCTTGTGATGTTGGATTAATCATTCATTCAAGAAGGTGATTTTGGGCTAAATGTGTCTGTACCCCTCTTGTGCTGTGTTCTTGGAGGGGAATTCTTTTCAATAGTGAGATATTTTTAAGAAGATGCCATTATGGATGTGCTTATTTTATTACTGTGTTCGTGGCTAGGATTTCTTTTCAATATTGAATCTTTTTAAGAAGATGCCACTATGTATGTACTTATTTTGTTATTAATCTATGTGCCCTATTGAAAAGACACAGTATGGCTTGGCTGACTTTAACAAGTGTCTTTCAAGAGACACTTGAGGTGGTTTTTTTTATTTGGATTTTGACTTCGATTTGGCTGCTTAGGCAGAAGGTTGTTAGGTACTAGCACCAGCTTCCGTTGCAGCACTCATTGGCAAATAAGCTAGGGGTTAGGAAGAGGATATAGAAGAGAGAAATACATGGACGATAGGTGGATAAACGAGTTCAACATTGTCATGAACATTCATTAAAATAGTCACACATTGTCATGAACATTCATTCTCAACAAGTCTCTAATGACCCTGTTGTTTTATACCTAGTTGTCAAACTACTAGCTTTGTTCTCAGTTAGTAGCTCACTAGTGACATGGTTAGCAAGAAGTATTAAGAATGTATCATAGAATATGTTCTTAAGACTATTTTCCTGAGCACCTAATTTAGGAGTTATTTCAAAGAAAACATGCTCACTAAAATTGAAGTACAGGTCACTGAGAAGCATATAAAGCATGTTTAGCATGAAATTTGTGATGGCATTAAAATTACTGATTTCTAGAGAATACCTTAATGAATGCATCAAAAAACTAACTTCATTCTTTTCTTCACTTGACTCATTTTTTAAGTGTAGAAAATATGTCGAAGAAAATTTAGAAAAATCATCCACAATCACAAGATAACATTTCTTGTGGGAAACTGATTGGCAAAAATGTCAATGTGCAGAAGCCGTAGACCCTTATCAATTAATAATTCTGACTTGCTTTTGTAAGATTTATACTTTTGTTTTCCCATTTGGCATGTGTTAGGTCTCAAACATACTGTAGAGGGGGTGAATACAGTATATAACAATCAATTTGAATCAAATCATAAATAAATGAAAAATAGTTTTGATGTTGATGATAAAAGCTGTTGATAAGTCACAAGTACACTCTCAAAGAATATATGAGTATTCTTTAAAGGTGCTAGGTTACACGAAAGATAAAACAATAACTTAAAACTTATAGTATAAACCTAATCTGTGTTTATATATCACACAGTAACACAATATCACACAGTAACACAATCAATTACAGCTGATAGGATTACCACCAATAACTAAGTACAGAATATATCCTATAACTGATTCCTTCTAATACCCTATGTTGAGTAACCGACATATCCTTGCCATCTTCATTTCTTCAATTAGATAAATCATCCCCTAATTTGTAGCTTCTGTAGAATCAGACAGGTAAACTCTGATAACAAACTCTAATGATAAACTCTAATATGTCTAAATACTGATAAGTACCTAAACACTGATCATAATCAATTTACATCTAACAACATGCATCATAGAGGCCATTGTTCAAGAATTCCAATTTTGGTATGCCTCTCTCTGGATATTACTTTACCAAGTCATTCACGGCTTTAATATTTAAATATGACAGCTTCTTGTCCTAAGCCAACTTTCATCTGAACTTGCACATTATGTACACATTTCTCTTCATATTTCTATCAACACCACATTGTCATCCTTCTTGTTGGAGACAACAGAGGCTTCAGTTGTGAAATTCAAACTGTAACCTTTGTCACACTATTGGCCGATACTTAGCAGGTTATGCTATAATATCAGGGAATTTTACGACTATTTTGTGATTTATTAAATGAAATATTATGTGTTTTATTAGTAAAATTTCAATCATTAATCAACCTAGATCAACTTTAAAGCCCTTAATGCCTAAAATCTAAAAAACGTTGTAGCAAGCTAAAAAGGGCCAAATTCCACCTTTAATCAACTCAGAACTATACATAACAACAGTTATATATTAGCTATAAATAAAAATTATGTAGGCTATAAGAATTTAGTCTTTAATCAACCTCTGTAGCCCACAAAGACCACCAATGCATATACTTTATAAAAAGCTTAAGCACGGTAAACAAGTGCAATAACATTAAATCTTTAATTAACCCGCATTACCTATAGCACCATTAATGTATATAACTTAGCATAAATTGATGCAAGCTAAAGAAGGACCATGATATTTTCAATCTTTACTATACTACTCCTACATTACTTGTAAACGCCATTATTGACATTTAGGTAAATAATTGCATTCCACTTGTCTATATCTTTCTTCAATTCCCGAGGCGAAAGGTCGAAATCAGGATTCAAGGCAATACTATTAAAGCTCGAATTGAGCAATTCGATAATATCATAACTCTCATTACACACTACATCCTTCATTTTAACATCCCAGAGCATCAGAACAGTTGACCTCCCACTATAACCACCTAGTCATTTTGTGTTAAATGTTATATGATATATGTTGTCTGTGGTCGTATAAGGGATTAATATTTTTTTCGAATATTTCTTTTTGTATTAAAATTGATACTCGTGGTACGAAAATACAAATTGGCATCAATTTGAATATAATATGGAGTGTATATCACAATTATACTTTAATTTTATTTTAATTTGAGTCGCCTTGGTTTGGTCAGTTTGGTGTTCGTTTTGTATTGGCGATGTATGGTTCATGGTATTTTATGAATATTTTATTATATTTTACTTCTTATTAAAGGAGTCTATGTTTGATTCCCGTCTCACCTAGAGTCTGTTGGATAGGCGGTAATCATGAGTTTTGGGTTAGGCCTTGTATTTGCAAAATGGAGTATGCCACTTGATTTTTGGAACATCCACAAACTTTTAGAAATGTTCAGTTTTTCAATAAATTCATGGGACGGGCCTAGTAGGATAAAAACCCAACAAAAATTAATTGTTTTATAAAATAGAAGGCCTTTTAAATATCTTATATTTTTACATTTTTTAAAAAATATTCATAATTTTAGGGGAATTTTGGTATAACTGCTGCATTTATTTGTCTACCAAATCGGATCCAATCAAAGCTGTTGATATTTTAAAAGTTATTCCCCATAAATTATTATTTTAAGGATAATCAAAAATAATTAATACGATAAATAAGCCCTAATCTTTGAAAAGAAATATTTAATTTATAACTTTTGAAAGTTTTATTTTTCGTAAAATTTTATAATAAATTTTAAAACTTTAATATATATATATATATACGCAAATGGTCAAATAGAAACCAATTTTAAAATAAAAACTAGAAACCTCCTATTATAAACTACCAACCCCCTCCACTTACCCCACTTTCATTCACCCTGGCCCCTTATCCAACCCCAATCCCCATCACATGCTTAATATATTTATATTTTATTTATATATATATCATCCTCTATTTCATAGTAATGTTCGGAATCCCACCACTAACACTCTCAGGTCACGACTACATGCAACTCTGATCATCTTCATCCATTCCAACGACTTGAATATCCTTATATCTCCCTTCTCCTTCTCCATCTTCTCTTCTGATTTTCTCATCAATTATCATCTTTAATATAAATCCACAACGAAAAAGATTCACACAATCATGTTAATCACCCTAGAAAACTCTAATTAGCACATCTTGATGATATATAACCCAGCCAACAGATCGACGTTTTCCTCGGTCATGGCCGGAAAAGTAAGTTTAGTATGTATATATCTCATCTGTAATATTTGTGATTTCAGTAATACAGGTTAGTGATTTATGTAATACAAGTTAGTGATTCATGTTTTACAAATTAGTGATTAACGTAATATAAATAGTGTTTGAAGATTAAATCTGGTGATATTTGAATATAATCAAATTTATAGAGTGAAGATAACTAAAGACCGAAGAGAAGAAACAAGAAACCGTTAGAATTCATGAAAGTAATGAAGGGAATGGGAAAGTTTAATGATGGGTAATGGTGACGGGCGGAGATAGATCGGAGATGGCGGGGGAGGTAGATCAGAGATGGTGGGGGTGATTGACTAGTTGTAATTTGTCATGAAAGTTGAAAGGGTGATCAGAAATGAAGCATGGTTTTGTGGTTGTTAGATGTACTGCTGTGTGTATGTATAGGGGTGTGTAATTTTTTAATAAGTAATTTGGACTTGATGTAATGGGCAAGCCTTTCTAATTTAAATGAATTAGGCTGGTTTGTAGTTTCTATTATAAGTTAGTTTCTATTAGATCATGACCTTATATATATATATATA